>JABUQX010040326.1:30000-44819 GCA_015478945.1 Trachelipus rathkii
TTCCATGGGAAAACAACTCCATATCTCTCAAACATTACGAATGCTTGCTGTAGATACTTGATACCTCTCCCATTCCTAAAAATTATCATTTTAGGTTGATCTTCAAACTGAATACGACCCAAGCAAATCCACAAGATAGTGTGATTTGATTGAAACTCAATTTATTTAGCCATTGCTGGCGAAGCCCCTTCACAAAATACACTGAAAAACTCTTCTCAAAGCGTCGATATACCCCAAATTATATTTATGACATATTCCTTATACCACCCAGGATTTGTTGCTCCTTCTCGTCGAGACCACGTCTCAACCTTTCCTCTCCATCTGAATCCACCTCTAGTCCAGCCCTACCCATAGTCACATAGAAATAATTGTCTCAAAAGACCAATATCATAATATTTATAACAACACAGCATGGCCACTTTCCTTAAATGGAATTGTAGTAGCTACCACTTTAATTTTGATAACTTGTTCAACTAATAAACATATGTACAGTACACCAAAGTGCATATGTTTGCAGGAACTTTGACTATGTCATCGCGACCTCTTTCAACCGTCGGAATGTAAATCGCTGCTAACCTCTATGAAAAGAGGTGACAGTGATAGGGGATGTGCAGGAATACTCATTCATAACCCTGTCCCCTATTCTCCAATCCCTCTTATAACTAAACTTCATGCAGTGGCAGCACGAATTCATTTGTCTACGGACCTTACTATCTGCTGATCTACCTGGCTGCGAGTAGTGAATTTACTAAGGTCATCTTAGCTTATCTTTTCAAGATGCTCCTACTCCGATTGTTATACTAGTGATCTTTTCAAGATGCTCCTACTCCGGTTGTTATACTAGGAGACGTCAACCTCCACCACCACTCTGTCATTTCGTCTAAGTCCAAGATCCAAGATCATTGTAGATCTTCTAACCCCTTTTCTTCTTGGATGCCTCAATACAGGGCTCCCTACATATGAACGTTTAGATACACACATTTCTACCTGTATTGATATTCCCTTTTGCTCCCATTACCTTATGGATCGCTTTCACTGGTCCCGCTTTGATTATTTATAAGGCAGTGATCATTACACAATACTTTTAAATGAGCTTTTACCGAGCCCAATGTTAAAACATAACTCTAGCTGGCGTTATGATCGAGCGTAGTGGGCTCCTCTTTATCAGGCCACAGCTATCCTACTTTCTTCCTTCAATAACCGGTTTCCGACTGTTGATGATGCCTTTAAACTTCTTCCAGCAAGTTATCATCTTGGCAACGGAAGCTTGCATTCCGCAATCCTCCCCAGGCAGGTGGTCGGCAACCCCTTGGTGGTACCAAGAGTGCGCACAAGCTAACCGAGAGAAGAAGAAACTCTACATGTAATACAATAAGACCCGTACTTCCCAAACTTAATTATTTTTAAAGCAGCTGCCACTAGATGTCGGTGAATTAATCGCCAAACACGTAAACAATTTTTTCGAACTTACATTTCGACTGTTAACTCCACAACTCCCCTTCCTCTAGTGTAGAAAGTTACACGGAAAATATCTCGTCATTCCGACAACTCCTCACTCACATCCTCCATTATGGGCCTGATATAACCAACACGATCTCCGCTCCTGCTGTATTTGCAGATGCATTAGGTTGTAGTTTTGCTAGCCACTCGAGTTCTTTCCGCTATCCTGAAGACTTTCAAAAATTTAGAACTACAGTGGCTGCACTGCCAGACTTTTCTAAGCGAAAAGGGAATATCATACTATAACCGTCTTTTGCGACTTCAGAGTATCAAATGCAATGGGCGAATAGCAAAGGACGTTGCCTTTTTTGCCCAGACATGATTTCGTATATCATGCTCCGTCATATCCATCCCTCGGCATTGGGTTTTCTGCTGAATATCTATAACAGAATCTGGACCGAATCTTCTTTTCCATCTATTTGGATTCCAGCTTTTGTAATTCATATCCTCATACCTGGAAAATATCTAAGGTTGACGGACAACCAAAGACTAATTTTTCTGACCAATCATTCCTGTAAATTAATGGAGAAGGTGGTTTCAGGCCACCTTCTCCCTGTTCTGGATAGTCGCCAGGCTTTTTCAAACTTCCAGTTTAATTTCCGCAAAAATCGTTCGACCGCGGATCCCTTGTTAACGCTAGACCATGATATCCGGGAAGCCTTTTTAACTGTTGGGATGGTTCTCGGTATCTTATTTAAGCTTGGAAAAGCTTATGAAACAACGTGGAGAACTGGGATTCTCCTTAAACTCCGTTGGCTCGGTTTCAGTGGACAACCCCCTCTTTTCATTACAGGCCTCCTGTCAAAGAGATTCATCCAGGTTCGGTGCTCTTGTCTCTCACGGCACTTTACTCTGGATGAAGGCGTTCCGCAGAGTAGTATTCTAAGTATATTACTATTTGCTCACGGATTTTATGACATCGTTAGTTCTATCTCAGCGAAGATTAATTTTTCTTTCTATGTTGATGACCTTGCGCTATATATAGCCGTGCCCAGGCGCCTTTCTCGAATGACAACTCAACTAAAGCTATTGAATATTTTCACAATAGGGTAACTCATGACTTTCATTTTTCACCCACCAAAACCTCAGCAGTGCTTTTTAAGAAAAAGGGATTCGATGAACCTGCCACCTTCTTCCCGCTAACCTATCCTTATACGGTTCGCACATTCCTGTAACTTCACAGGTCAAATTTCAAGGACTCATTCTAGATGACACTTACATACCCAGCATATACACTCCGAAACATTTGTCATCGCGTGCTGAAAAATTACGTCATCTTCCCTAAAAATCTTGGGGTCATATCGTTAGTCCCTTTTACGTCTCTATATCGCCCTAATCCGATCGAAATTGGATTATGGCTGTGTATTGTACGGTCAGTCTTCCCCAACTCTTTTACACCTGTTAGATCCCATCCAAAAACGAACGATCCGTATCTCCACTGAGCCCTTCGATCTTCCCTCTGTGAGCCTTGAAGTTTGAATCCAATGTCCCATGCCACTTCTCTCTCGAAGGGAATACATCATGTGCTACAAGTTATCTTATTTCAAACCCCAATACCGTCTGCTCTGACACCGATTCTGCAGGAGAAACTTCTGAATCCTAATTACTGGCCATTTGCAAACACACTTTATAACACCCTTAATTCCTCCAACATTGCTTTCAAAAGTAATCTCTTATGACGAAGGGATACACCATGCTATCCCTCCCCAATTCGCTTGTCTGACCTCTCTTCTCAAATCTAGCCACCCGCTGCCTTGTTAAAGAATCATTCTTATCTCATTCCGCAGTCACGGTGGATTTACTCCGTTTTTAATGACGGCTCTAAAAAGGGGACAATGTGTTCCTCTGCGTCTTCCTGACCGCTACCGTCTTCCCATACCCTCCCTCCCAGAACTTCAATTTTTACGGCAGCATTAAGTGCTATAAGATGTCCTTTCCCTCGAATCCTAGTCCTAATCAACGGACCACTCTCTTAATGTTATTTTATCAGATTGGCTCAGAGCGCTTCAGCTTAGTAAATTCCCCTTATTCTAAAAAACACACGAAGGTTATCCACCGTACACACAATTCTCGGCGTCCATTCCCGTAAAAACAAATCAACTATGTTAGCAATCCCTCTCATGTAGGGTTATACTGCAATAGACGCCGATAGAGAGGCCGAATTGCCACCTCTGTCTTCGGAGCCCGTTCCAGGTACCTTCGGAGCCATCAAATAAGATCCTTCTCAACTGATTACTATCTTTACTCTCTGAAAGGCTCTTCCGACTTGTTGGCAAGAATGCTGGACGAATAATCAACGGATATTGCCACCTCTCACTTTCGGAGCCGTAAGTACCTCCCGGATGCTATTCGACAAGGTCACCCCCTCCCTCAACTGATTACTATCTACTCTCGACAGGGCTTTCAATCTGGTTGGCAAGAGTGCTGGACGAATATTCAGTGGGGTAACTTGCAAATATAAAGCGAACATTGGTGAATGGCTCCCTCCACCGACGAAAGGATTACGTGAGGTTGATACTGCACGCCTCCGAATTGCCACACCAATTATCACCACCAGCCCTATATGTCACGACCCCCAACCATCTGCATAATTTTTGCCGTGCATAACCCGCAAATCTAATTCCCATATTTCACTGATTTTCCAACGGACCCCATTTGCCGCGCATTTTCCAACTTATGGTCCCGTAACACCTTATAAAAGGTTTCCATATCTTACCGAATTTTCCACTTACCAAACTTATTTCCTGTATCTTCAAGAATGATATTCTGTACAAATTAGATTTGTTAGGTTATATAGGACATTTAAAATGTAGGAATTTTTTAATAGCTTCAGATTATTTTGACTGAATATGCAATTCTGCATCCAATTTTCTTTGACATTAAAATATATATGAGCCGGAACCACCATGAATTGGATTATTCAACCCAGTGTGACCGCTTCTTTGTGAGCCGTGGTGGTTTTCAGTCAAATATGTACATCCTGTATCTCAAAATATATATATATATTATCATAAATATAATAATAATATAATAAATATACTATATACTATATATATCTAATATTTATATATAATATTTATATATAATATAATCATAATATATTATTTGTTCGTTTATTTTTTCCGGTCATAGCCAAAAACACCTTTTAGAGGGCCACCAATCTCTTACGGAGATGGGTGCATACAATCGTAACCTCGTCTAGGACGAAGTTACGTTATCAGAAGTTCGGTAGCCAAGTTTTAATAGGATAAGAGGTCTCTAAATGCAGCTAAAACTAAAATTCTTTCTCTGGAAATGTGTAGAGTAAATCTGTGTATACTTAGCAAATCTTATCATAACCAGAATTAGCAGAGTCCTAAACCTAGAGTCAATATAAATTGACCGATGATACCGTAAACCTTGACCTAACCTAGATGGATTTACGTTGCCATGAACCTAGACCCCAAACCTCTGTCCGCCACCTCACCTCCGAACTACCCACTCCTGTGTATAAGTGATTGACTGTTCCCAAATTATATACACGAATATATATATATAATATATATATATATTATATATATATATAATATTATATTAATATCTATATATATATATAATATATTAATATATAATATATATAATATATAATATATATAATATATATATAAGTATAGAATATATATATATAATGTAAGGCGGTGTATTTATAATCTACATTATTAACTTCATATTAGTTTGGAAGAAAAGTCATTAAATTTAAACTTTGAGTTTCAAACAATTTGCTTTTAAAATTTTAATAGAGCTGTGCAAAACTTTTGAAAACTTTAATATTTCACCATTTAATCAACAACTTTTCACTGAAATTTTGACTAAAGGAAACGATAGAATATTAATTTAATGTTTAATAATAATAAATGTGATAAATTGTAATAGATAAAACAAGTAATGGCATGATATTATTTAGGTTTGATAAGTATTTGATTTGAGAAACATCTGGGAGTGTTTTTTTTTTTATACTGGATTAATTAATGTTTCTAAAAATAAGTTAAATATATATATATAATATATAATATATATATTAATATATATATTATATAATAATAATATATATATAATATAATATATATAATACTATATATATAATATATATATAAATATATATAAAATATAATATATTAATAATAATAGTATATATTATAAAAGGTATAATAATATAATATATATATGTATATATATCTAATAATATTATAAATATAATATAATAATATAATAAATATCTATAGATATAATCTATTATATATAATTAATATATATAATATAAATATATATATATATAATAAATATATATATATAATATATATATATATACCTTTACCTCTTTACCTAATAACCTTCCCACTCGCCTCCTACGTGAAGCGAGCGATCCTGAAATATTGTTCCACCACAGTTGGCCGAGCCCCTAGATCCGTCAGAGAGAGTTTATCGAAGTTGCGTCTAATGTCCGTCAGGTCCGAACACTTTACTAAGAGTTATTCGAAAAGAGCGCTCTTTGTGTTAACTTTGCGTAAGTGGATGTGTTTGACATTAAGAGTGTCTGGTGTCGTGGAGGAAGCCTGTTGTATATGTTAGATTACTATATAGTTGGTGTGATTATTTTGTTCTTGGTGGAGGGGGTTGTTGTAATATTTGGCGAAGGGTTGGTCTGTTGAGAGTGTTTTGCTGCAAAACTGGCAGCCCAACATATCAAGCTAAGGCCCTATAGTACAATTTTTGTATTTTGTTGTAAGTTAGGATGGTGTGGATGAGAGGCAGCATGTTATTATTCTGAGAGTTTTGTTTTGAACGCTCTCAAATTTTTTAATGTTGGTCTGAGCTATTTTACATGCGCAAATGCGGGTGATGCATACTTCAAGATGGGACGAAGGTAGTATGCATTGGTGCTGCCCCGAAATTTGTTCCGATTAGTGTTTTCTTTGCATTTAGTTTATGTATGGCTTTAGAGGTAATGTTGTCTATGTGGCTGTGAAAAGTTATATGTGTATCAACAGTTAAGCATAGGATAGTGGGTTGTTTATTGAGAGGGAGTCTTTTGAGAGGAAAACTGTGAAATAGAATTTGTTTCTTTTCTGCCAGATGTGAACAGTGTGATTGAGGATTTTTGGGAAGGGGGAGTCATTCTGTTTGGTGATAGTCACTGTTCCAGCTGGTTTATGTATTACTGTATTTATAGATAAATTTTGAACTATGATTGTCAGTTCATCTTTATAACTATTAATTTTTATTGAAGGGAATGTGGGTTGTGGGAGATCGTTCATAAAAGATAAAAGTGTTGTTGGTAGAATGGCACCCTAGGGGACTCCATCATATAAAATGTATGTACGAGAAGTGCGACGTCCTTGTATGACTCACACGATACGACAGGATAGGAAATTTACTTATAATAAATTATATATATATATATATATATATAATATATATATAATATAATATAAAAATATATATATAATATTATACTATATATATATTTATATATATATATATAATCTTATATAATTATATATATATTATATAAATATAATATATAATAATATATAAAAAAATATTAAATATATATATTACGTATTATAATCTATAAATATATATGAATATATATATTATATATTCTATATAATAATATATATATACATATATATGATATAAATATAATAATATATATATATATAATATACTATAATATATATAAACATAATAATATAATATATTATATATATATTAATATAATAGTATATATATATATATAATAAATATATATATATATATATATCATAATATATATATACTATATATATCTATATATATTTATTATATATATAAATATATATATATATATATATATATATTATATAATAATATATAAATATATATATATAATATATATTATATATATAATATATATTATATAATATATATATTATATATAATAATTATATAATATATATATATAAAACAGAACGCTCGTGGCCCAGGATGTGGTACCGCCTCTCAACGCGAGCCCGGTCAATCCCCCGCTAGCAGTTTTGGAGTTTTATCTACCTTTGGGCAAGAATTAAAACTCGACGCGAAACACGTGTGGCGCTGGTTTAGGATAGCCGGCTTTAATGCATATGTTCCTGTGTGCCCGCCCGTTACCTCTTCATAGGGATAAGAGCTAAAAGTAGTTTATATATATCTATATATAATATATATTATATATATATATATAAATAATATATATATATAATATATATATGTATATATAATATAGATTATATATATATGTATATCATATATATATAATATATAATAGATATATATATATAATATATATAATATATTAATTTAGATAATATAAATAAATAAAAGGTATTTATATATAATATTAATATATATATATATATAATTAATTATTACGAGTGGGATTTTCATAACGTTTCTAATAAACAATTAACTACTTCAATTTAATAAATCAAACCTCGCAACAATATTAATGTTTTCAATAACAAATTATCAAAAATTATTGTGTCTATAAGGTAAGCTATAAAAACCACAACTTTAGTTATGACTCAATAGATGAATGAGTTTTAAACTTCTCTTAGCCCCATAAAATATATACTAACCACAGATGAAAATAAAACGTAATAATTCTACCAAGAAACATATAGTTCAACAAAAATTTAAACTATTAGAGCAAATTGCCAAATAAATTAAGAAGTATTTTTGATAACAACAGATAATATATATATATATATATGATATAATATTATATATAATATATATTAAATACTAAAAATAAAAACTATATAAATAAAAAAATATTATTTTATAAATAATTATATATATATATATATATATATATATATATATATAATATATATATAGTATATAAGTGAATATGAAGCATTTGTCTGTTTCAATAATGCAGTTACCTAAGTCATTTAAATATTACGAATATATAAGTATAATATAAATATATATATATATATATATATATAAATATATATAAGAATTATATATAATATATATTACATAATATAAACTTTTATAAATTTAAAAGCAAAAATTTGACATAAGTCAGAAACGAAATTATAATATAAACCCGCTTGTCGAGATACTCAATATTCCAGACTTATATTCTCTCCAACTTCTTCCGAAACCAGTTCTCACGCCGAAAACAACGTTCACAGAAATTCCAATCACAGCAGGGGAGGATAAACAGCCGACTAGCAACCAAGAACAGAATCTCGACTTGCAAATTCAAGAACGAAAACTCACCAGAAGGGAAGGTAAACACATGCAAAGCCCAAGACTGTTATCAAGAATTTGAAAGAGAGAGAGAAGAGGAAAAAGAGAGAGAGAGAAGAGACGAGGAAACAGAGAAGAGAGAGAGCCGAGGAGAATCCGGGAAAGGTAAACTTTGCTCACTTATTTATCGTTAAAAAAATGCATCGAATTTTAAATTGATTTTTAAATTTCCCATCATTACCATATATATTGGCATTGCTTCTCAAAGACCATCAACTTAGCGAAGTTTGGCCCTTATATATATATATTATATATATATGATATATATATATAATAATTATATATTAATATATCCTATATATATATATATAATATAATATAAGATAATGAATTAGATTAAACTCCCCATTGTAAGGTGGGTAGGTATACAGCATGACACGCCCACTGACCGAAATGGTCGCCGCTCTTGGCTCATATCCACACCTCTTACACACTTAGGAGGCTCCCGTATCATATATATAGTATTATATATATAGATATATATTATATATATATATAGATATAATATATTATATATCTAATATATCAATACCCAGGCTGCGAGCGCAAGGTTTTGGTGGACCGGAAGCGGAGCCGAGCCGGAGCTCGGAGCCGAGCCGGAGCCGGCCAGGTCAGAGCCCGCAATAAGAGAGCGCTGGCTCCGTCCGCAAGTAACAAAATAATAATATAATTTTTTTACTTACAAGTTATAAATATATAATAATAATAGTATATAATAATATATATATATATTATATATAATAATATAATATATATATATATATAAATTAGTAAATATATATCTATATAATAATATATATATTTATAATATATGACTAAAGAATATATAATATATATATATAATATAATAATATTTATCAATATAATAATATATATAGTATATATCTATATAATAATATATATATTTCATATATAAATATATTATATATATAATAAATATAATATATATATAATGTAATGTAATGTATGTAATATAATACTATATATAGTATATATATATGATATATATATCTATAAATACTAATATCTATATAATAATATATCATAATTATATATATAAATAATATATATATATATATATTACATAATATATATAAATAAATGTATATAATATATATAGATATATATATATATATAATATAATAATAATATATAATAATATATATATATATATAGTAATATATAATTTATATATAATATATAAATATACATAATAACACATATATATATATATATAATATATACTATATATATTATATATATATAAATAGATCTCTTATAAATCTGTGAATAATTAAAGTATATAATATAATAAAAAATCTTTAAATCCCTATATCGCTTCATAAATATTATAATTGATATATTATTATATAATAATCTATATATATATTATATATATATATATATATAAATACTATATATATATATATATCCATATATATATAACTATATAAATATATATATATATAATATAATTAATAAAGATATATATAATAAATATATATATATATATTATATATATATATTTATATATAATTTAATATATATATATATAAAATAATATATATATATTATATATTATAATTAATAGTAATATATATATATATATATATATATATATATTTAATAATATAATATAATATAACTATATATTTATATATAATATATATATATATTATATATTATATAAGATATATATAATATTAATAATAATAAATATATATATATATAATAATATATAATATATATATTATATATATGATATATATATATATATATATATTATATTCAGAAATTTGCTTATGTAAAATTTATTTTCAAATAAAAAAGGTCTATACTCACATATTAATTTTTAATAATTAAGTCTCTAACTATATTAGATAAATCATGTCAACTAAACCAAAATGTCTAACACCTTGTACTTGAATATTTTATTCGCTCTGAAGATAATAGTAATTTACATTGCCAAATGTGAAATATTTCAACACAGTTGAGGGAATAAGTCAGTTCGATCATACTTATAAGAGATTACCGAACCCGTCAATGACTTATGGGTCAAAAGATAATCTTACTGGATCCTTGTAATTAATGCAACATAAAAAGCTCTCTTCCAGACATGCTGCAATTATTAAAAAAGAAGAGTAGCACAAGCTGTTTCAGGATAACCTATCCAAAAACTCAAGCCTAAAGTGGATACTTTTTCAATTGTCAAAACCTTAACTTCGATGTCGATGAAAAATTAAAATTCAATTGTAAACTGTTGTTAAAGATAGTGACCCATTTAGTTTTGCAAGACCAGGATTTAAAACACTGTGTGAGACATGGTTCGAACTGAAGTCCCTATAGATCTGAACATATCGTAATATACGTTTAGAAGATAGCAGATAAGTCAAAAAAAAATAAAACTTAAAATTTGCTTGAAGGGATGCTTCTGCATATAATAATGGATGTTTGCACAAGCATAGCCCATATTTGCCCTTAATATTACATATGTGAACGAAGATAAAAACAATTACTAAAACGTTAGCATAAGAGATACAAATGCAATATGTCAGCAATATATCCAAGAACTTGCAATACGTTTTAAAAGAATTTGAAATAATAAGAGGCAAGTAATAGCTTTGTTACGGATAACGAATAACATGTCAGTCCGATTTAAAAAATTTAAAAAAGGGCAATGAGGATGAGGAACAGGAAGCTGGACAATGGATACATATTTTGTTAAATATCGAAACGAAAAAGTAATATTGGATTGTCAGACCTAACATGATAAAAACGATTCCGATGACGTTAACATTTCACACATGAAGTGTGGAGTAATACTTTATGCTAGCTATGCTATCGGTGAGACTGTATCAGTATTACTCATACAGCAAATTATAAGCTCGCTAGAACAATAGCAAAAAAGCACGTTACCCCAAAATAATTGAAGTCTAAAACGTCAAGCTGGGAAAAAGTGGCCATTCTTAGATAAAGAGACAAGAGGGAATAAACATTCCCGTGCTCGAAAGCTTCTGCCACTAAAACAGATATACTAGTACGATGGCGGCCGAGTACTTCGAAGCTTCTCTCTCTCGATAGCAGGGACAAATCTTAACCTAGCAATAATTAAACACAGAGACTCGCCTTCTGGAAAATGTTTGAGAAAGGAAGTATCTAATCATTAAAAAATGAAGGAGAAATTTTAGCAAAGAACATAAAAATTCCGTGGAAGAAGGAAAAAAAGGAAATATTAACTAAAAACAAAATAATTTGTCGACCATCCGTTCTCAGAACTGAAGATCTGATATTAAAAGCTAGGAATGCTCCTGGTAAACTAGGACTTAAAATGAATAATACTATCGAACAGGAATCTTGGTCGAACTCAGAGAGTTCATCAGTTTCAGCAAATCATTGTTGTCGTATCTTGTCAGATGAAGATGAACAAGCTAATGTTGCTAGGCAATGGAAATAATTGGAGCAAGCAGGAAAGCGATTGATAAATGACAATCAGTCAAAAAATGATCTTCAACCCAAAAATCCTCTAGAAAAATAAAAAAGTTGAATTATATAAGCATTAGATGCCAATACGAAAATCGACCAGAAATCAATATTAACAGCTAAGGAGGCAATTACTCATTATCCTAAAATTTTGCAAGATCGTGCTTGAGAGGTTACAGACTTGCCACACACTCAAGTGAGTGTTAAGCACTTATTTCCGTATTTAAAAATAATAAAATCCAATATAAGTCCATCGTTAAAGAAGGATTTGTTTGAAGCAGTTTTATTTTTAAGAAACAACAATTTTGAATAAAATTATATTTCATTGACCTTTGACCTTTTTGGGGCCTTGACCTTTTTTTCGCCCAACCCTCCGTTTCCATGGGCCCAATTTGGGCCACGGCTATTTTTAGAACAAATTTCTTTGAGACCAAATTTTGTTGAGAACCCAAATTTGAGAACCCAAATTTTTTGAAACCCAATTTTTGAGAACCCTAATTTTGAGAACCCTAATTGTTTGGCAACCCTATTTTTTCGGCAACCCTAATTTTTGCAACCCTTCGAAGAAGGTTGCGCCAAACGGTTGCGTCAGAACCGTTGTACGTATCCCACCCTATTTTTTTCGACCAAACCTTTGGTCATCCATGGGTCAATTTGGCCCACCCTAATTTCTTGCCATCCCTTAGGGCTTAGCCCTATTTTTGATATTTCGGTAACACCTACACACGCGGGCGCGCGCCTAACGACACCACACACACACACACACACACCACACACTAGCTACACCACCTCCATTATAGCCCACCCAGACTCCACCTAGCCAGATCACCCAGCCTACACCCACCTCCATCATAGCCCACACCAGCTACACCACCTACACATCAGCCTACCCAGCCACACATAGCCTTCACCTAGCCTACACATACACCTAGGCCCACCATCCTTCACACGCTACACCTACACCTAGATTCCACCCAGGCTGTACCTAGCCTACACCTACACCTAGCCTCCACCCACCTTCACCTAGCCTACACCGACACCTAGCCTCCACCCCTTTCCAGTTCACTACACCTACACCTAGACTCCACCTAAAGCCATCACCTAGCGTACACCTATACTAGCCTACACGTGCCCCTACAACTTGATGACTCAACTTTAATGGCTCAACTTTGATGAACGTCATCTCTGTTTCATCTTTGTCGGATCAACTTTGATGACTCAGATTTATTGATGTTCAAATAGTGAATGGTTCCCAACACGTAAAAGTACCTAGTGAGTTCTATAGTATTCTATGATTATTCTATGAGTGCTGTGGTGAGTGCAGGTGAGTGCCAATGAGTGGCCAATGCGTGCCAATGAACGTAGGCCAGTGAGTGCCAATATGCCATGAAGCAACATAGTGCCAAGTGATGCCACATAGTGCCAACTGATTGCCACTTTTCCGAGCCTTTTCCTCCCCTGAGCCTAGAAAGCCCTAATATGGGTGTCTACCCAGGTTATGATAGGTATAGGATCGATTGGGATATTACCAAGTTGCTAGGATGCTCCTACTATGAGTTAGTATTTTGCTAACACTATAGTCCCCTATAGTATATATATAAAATATATATAATAATATATAAATATATATATATATATATAATTATAATATAAATATATTATATATAGTATATTATAATATAAGCCGCACCACCCAATTGTTCAAAATTTAATTTACTAAATCTTTAAGTATGTATGTAATAAAGAAAAAATAAGAGTGTCCGATATAAACATTTTCTTTTAGACTGCTTTAACTCACACGATATTTATTACATTTACATACCTTAAAGCAGTAAATCAGTAATCAATAAATATCTAAAGTAAATAATTATACAAATCTTTTGTTTATCCGGCTTACTGCTAACCTCCATTTTTCACTGCTTTAACTCACGCTTTACTGCTTTAACTCACATACATGACATACGCTTAAAGCATAAAATCAGTAACATCAATAGAAGTTTACCCTAAACACTAAGGGATATACTGTGTTTGTACCTGCTTCTACTGCTTTAACTCTGTTTACTGTTTTAACTTTCTGCTATTTACGCTTTAACTTTTGCCTTTACTGCTTTTAACTTTCTTCTGCCTTTACGTTGTTAACCATGCTGTTAAAACTGCTTAACCATATACTTTATTAAACATTACATACCTAAAACAGTAAATCCGTAAATCAATAGAGTGTGACCTAACACCAAGGGGCTTAGTATGCTTTTGTGTTACTGCTTTACTACTGCTTTAAGACTCATGTTTTACTGCTTAACTGCTTTACCCTGCTTTAACCAATATGTTTTACTGCTTTAACTGCATATGTTTTCTGCTTTAACTCATATATTTATTAACATTATTTTTTTATTTTGTTTTAAATATTTTATTTATTTTATTATTTTATTATCTTATAATTTATTTTTTATTATTTTATTATTATTTTTATTTTATTATCTAACTTATGTTATTACTGTCAGCCTATGTATCTCTTTAGA
>JABUQX010040327.1:0-12500 GCA_015478945.1 Trachelipus rathkii
AGCTATATTATTTTTATTTTATAAATATTAACTTTATTTGAAGTTTCTAATTATTACATTTGATTATAATTCATTATTAAAAGCTGTTTTTCGTACATTAAATATTTAATTTTTTGTGACCCACTGTGACCCACCGCATATCCGCTCGCGGCCCCCCGCGACCACCCGGTTGAGAAACAATGCTCTAGAGGCGTTATTTATTCTAATTATCCTTTTCGCGTCTTAAAGCTATTATTATTCACATATAATATATATATAATATATATATATATATATATATATATATATATATATATAATATAATATATTATATATATATATATATATATATATATATATATTATATATATATATATATATATATATTATATATATATATATATAAACCTACCCTTTTAACGTGCTTTATCCCCTATGCAGGGGTAACACGGGGGCACAGGAAATCAAACTTTAAGGCCGGCTATCCCAAACCAGCGCCACCAACGTTTTCGCAGTCGAGTTTTAATTTGCCCCAGGTAGATAAAAAAACTCCCAACTGCTACGCAGAGGGAATTGAACCAGGTCCTCTCGTATGAGAGGCGGCGGCTCAACCCCTGCGCCACGAGGCGTTCTAATATATAATATAATATATATATATATAATATAATTATATATATATATATATATATATTATATATTATATATATATTATATATAATATTATATATATATATATATATATATATAATATATATATATATATATATATATAATTTTTTTGCAGTAATTGAGGTCGGGGATCCATATTTCCAGAGAGCGATAGGGTTTTATCTTTCTGGAGGGAATGAAATTAAAACTTAGCTGTGTGAACTTGGTTGCGGCAGTGTTGAAGGATAGTCGCGCCTTAAGCTCAAATTCCTTACCAGCTCCCCTCCCCCGTCTGACCCCCAAATAAGGACAAACGGCACGTCTAAAAGAAAATTATATAACTAAAATATATATATAAAAAAATATCTACATTTTTATTTGTTTTATTTTGTATGTATGTATATATATATATATATATATTATATATATATATATATATATAGGGAGAGAGAGTTTTTTTTTACATAGTATATTATTTTACCATTTTACATTTTTTATTATTCAGATCCAATTTCTTTATTAATAAACCTTGAAATAGTTTTATTTCGTATAATTGTACTATGTAAGTAACTAATATAATGTTTGAGGCGTGCGGCTTGGTACTATTGAGTTTTACAAAATTTCAAAAAATTATTCAATTGTAAAGATTTAGCATTAAGAATGATTGCTATGTTTGAAACATTTTCTTTCAAATTTTTTCCCAACTCAACTTTAAGAATTCAGAAAAAAGAAAACTGTCGTGTTTAATTTATAAACGTTTAAAACCAGTTATTTACTTGATACAATTTTGGAGGAATAAAACCTTAAAATTTTTCCGAAAGGGAATATCCAATATTTGATTCGGGCTGAGCTCAATTTCATTCCCCCCTTAAAATGGACATAAAATTCGTAAATTCAGCCGATTTTGATTATATAAACACCAAACTGTAGCTTTTTTTTGCCCTCTAAAACGTCGTTTTAGAGTTTTTTTCTGTGTCTATAGTCATTCTTTCAGATTTTTCAATTTTTCAAAACCCATGTTTTTGACATTTTTACTGTCAACTTCCAGAATTTTCTTCGAAATGACTTCAAACTTGAAATATGCATAAATGGATCCATTACCTACAAAAGTCACGAAGTACTTTTTTGATTTCTTTTTTAGTTTTGTGCTCAGCGATGTCCAATTTCAAAACCCACTTTTTTTACTTTTTGAAATGAAAAATTGCGATAATTTTTTTTCTGTTCGTGAGAAGTGGATGAAATTTTCAGGGCATTTGTAGTCGGGGGAGATGCACATTTGTTACTTAAATAATTTCTTTGTATATGCATTAGTTTTGGATTTGTTCTTGGAACAAATTTTCCAAAAAAAATTTTGGAAGTTTTTAAAAAAATTTTCTTTTGAGTTTACAAAAAAATTATATAAGTAAAAAAGATGTATCTTGCCCGACTATACAAGCCCTGAAAATTTGATGTTGATCGGATGAGTAGAAAAAAAATCTCGATATTTCACTTTTTCCAAAATTTGAATTTTTAGAAAAGTGAAATATTGAGATTTTTTTTTCTTCTACAAATTCGATCAACATCAAATTTTCAGGGCTTGTGAAACAAGGCAAGATACATCTTTTTTACTTAGATAATTTTTTGGTATAGTCAAAAGTTAATTTTTTAAAATTTCCCAAAAATTTTTTTTTGGAGAAAGTTGTTGGATGAACAAATCCAAAACTACTGTATATATATATATATATATATATATATATATATATATATAGGTGATCAAAAAGGGATGGTAATAACAGGGTTTGTGGTGGCGCGCGAGAAAATGAGAAGGTAGGAGGTGATTTTGATTTCTGTGAGAGAGAGGTATGTGTGTAAGTAATACTTTCTTTAAACACAAGAGTATCCATAAGTATACTAGAGTTGGTGTAGGTAGAGATGGTATCGAAGTGAAAAGTATGATTGATTTTGTGTTGGTTAAGAAGGAGAATGTTGAAGTATGTGTTGGTGTTTAAATCCAGTTAGGGGTTTTAGGAATGGATTATCTGATCATTAATGTTGTTTCTATTGTTAAAAATTAGTTGCGTATTAGTGGGGGCTTGGATGGAGATGAAGGTGATACGAAAGCGAAGTAGGTAAAATTAAGAGTGAAGTTAAGTGGAGCAAGATAACAAGGATAAGTATGTAAGAGCGCTCGCTACTAAAACGGTTGATGAATGTGAACAATTTGATACTGAGCAAATCTGGGGCAAATGAAGGAGCAATTGTTAGTAATGCAAAGGAAGTGTGTGGATGTGCTAAAGTATGGAGTAAGAATGTTAAACAGCGAGATGGTGAATGAAGAGTTGATGAAAGCGGTTAAAGCAGTAAAAAAGAAGCGTGGTTTTGAATGTACTAAAAGCCAAATGATGAGGTTCAAAAAGAAAGATGCTTGGAATTATATAAGGAGGGAAAAAAGAATACTAAAAAGGTGTATACGTAGGAGAAAAAAGAGGTAAAATGAACAGTTTGGAAGGCAGGAGGAATGAGGACATACAAGGAAATAGGAAACTCTTCTGGAAGAGCGCGAAAGGGAAAGAATGAGAATAAGGGGAATCTGCTTAGAATAATGAATAGGGATGCGTGCTTTTGTAAACTGAGAAATGGATTGAGGGAGTGTTGGAAAGGAACACTTCCGAAAATTCTGCACAATTTAACAGTAATGATGAGTGTTAGTGAATGTGTGCGGTTTTATGGTGCAAGAAGGAATAGATATTTTGGGGATGAGGTTATTAGTAGGGAGAGGGTAATGGGTAGGGTGAGAAAAGTTGAAGAATGGTAAATCTGCAGGTATAGATGAAATTACTAGTGAAATGATCAAGAGCGATGGCGAGATGTGATTGATTGGATTTGGAAGTGTGTAATAAAGCGTTTATGGAGGCGGTATAGTTCCAAGGGATTGGAGGGAGCGTAATAAGTCCCTTGTATAAGGGTAGGAGACATAGGGGAACTGTAGAAATTTATAGGGGAATAGATTTATTGAGTGTTGTAGGAAGATATATGCTTGGTATTTTGGTTCGAAAGAGTGCGTCGAGTGACCGGGGGGAACTGATTGGTGAAGAACAAGGGCGTTTAGGAGTGGTTAGAGGATGTGTGGATCAAAATCTTTACATTGAAAACAAATGATTGAGGAAAATTGAGGGAGAAGAATAAATTTGTTTTTAGGTTTAATGGATTTGCAACATGCGTATGATAGAGTAATAGAAGCGTTTATGGCAGGGTGTTAGTGATATATAGTGCTTGGTGGTAGGCTTCTGAATGGAATCAAAAGTATGTATTGACGATAGTGAAGCGTGTGTAAGAATAAATGTGTCAATGGTGATTGGTTTATTATTAGCGAAGTAAGACGGGTTGTTGTTATGTCTCCTTGCGTTATCAATTTATATGAGGGTTATGAAAGAATTTGAAGGTGGGGATGGCAGGGAAATGGTGTTATGTAAATTAGGTGGGAGAATGGATTGAGTGGAGGGTGCCCCTACCTAAATTATATGCGGATGATTTGGGTTTTGTGTGAGCGAATCTGAAGAGAGTTTGAGAGGATTGTAGAGAGATTTGGCAGGGTGTTTGTTGAAAGGAGGGGCTTGAAAGTAAACGTGGATAAGCGTAAGGTTATGGTAGTTGTGAGTGAAGACACTCCTCAGTGTGAAGTTATGTTAGATGAGGAGCATCTAGAACAAGGGTGTCTGAGTTTAAATATAGGGTTATATTTGATGAGAAGGGAACGGACGATGCAGAGGGTGTAGTAGGAAAGTTGTGAATGGCGGAAGGTGGCTGGTGCAATTAAATCGTTGGTGAAGCAAAGGGACTAAAGTCTTGAGTGTGCTAGAGGTCTTACATGAGGGTATGTTGTTACTGTGTTATTGTATGGTAGTTGAGACTATGGTCTGGAATAAGAAGTATAGAATCTAAAGTTCAATGTGTTCAGCTGGACAAATCTTTTTAGGAGTGTGCTAGGTGTGAGAATAATGATAAAGAGAGGAATGAACTTATTAGAGAGTGTGTGGTGGTGGTAAGAAAGGGGTAAATGAGAGAATAAATGAAAGTTATGTTGAGATGGTATTGGTCATGTTGAAAGGATGAATATAGTAGGTTGGTTAGCGGATGTATAGTGGTGATGTGTGTGGAACCGACCGGCTGGGAGACCGAAGAGAAAGTGGATTGAGTCGGTGAACGAATGTCTGAAGGAGAGAAATGTGAGTTTGGCAGAGGCGGGAATAAAGGTGCATGATAGGAGAGAATGGCGGGGTTTTGTATGGGGGCATGGTTGTGGCCCACCTGGGCCAGGGGATGAACCCTTACATTGACGATTTACCATAGTGAGGGTCCGTCGCGGTCTATGATGCTCTAGGAGGGAATTTTCGTTCTGTTAGACGAAGCTCTCTACTAATTAATTGGTTACAGATGGGGCGCGTAAG
This sequence comes from Trachelipus rathkii, assembly GCA_015478945.1. Lineage (NCBI taxonomy): Eukaryota > Metazoa > Arthropoda > Malacostraca > Isopoda > Trachelipodidae > Trachelipus > Trachelipus rathkii. Next base: position 5,055 of record JABUQX010040327.1, read on the forward strand.
GCTGGGCTTTCTTTTCGACGTTTGTCATGTTCTCCTACTGCTTTTCTTTTCCGATGCTTGTACAGCACCTTACCCCCAATCTTGGGGCAAAGAGGAAGGTGAAGAAAGAAGAAAGAAAGATATATATATACACAAAGAAACTATCTAAGTAAAAAATGTGCATCTCCCCCGACTACATATGCTCTGAAAATTTCATTCTCTTCGCACGAATAGATAAAAAAATTGTCGCAATTTTCCATTTCAAAAACCAAAAAAAGTGGGTTTTGAAATTGGACATCGCTGAACACAAAACTAAAAAAAAATCAAAAAAGTACTTCGTTACTTTTGTAGGTAATGGACCCATCTATGCATATTTCAAGTTTGAAGTCATTTCGAAAAAAATCTGGAAGTTGATAGTAAAAATGTCAAAAATATGGGCTTTGAAAATTTGAAAATTCTGAAAGAATGACTATAGACACAGAAAAACACTCTAAAACGACGTTTTAGATGGCAAAAAAAAGCTAGTTTGTTGTTCATATAATCAAAATCGACTGAAAATTACCAATATTATGTCCATTTTTAGGGGGGGGGGGAATTGGGCTCAGCCTGAACCAAATATTGGATCCTGTCCTTGTTGAAGGTTATTAGTACTGAAATTAGCTCTAAATATTAATAATAATAATAATAAAAAAAAAAAACTACAATTTAGGTAAATAAAAAAATTAAAAGAAATAGAAAATAGCAGTTTTGTTTGTTTTTAATGTTTTTATTTTTTTTGCACCTACAATTTTTTTTTTTTTGCAATATTGCAATACTTGTAGAATAGTGTATATCCCTATTGACATGCTTTGTTTAGCCCATCCAATAGCTTCTCAGGAAAATCAATAACTCTAAAGTATATAATGTATAAAGAGAATTATAAATATTTTAATGTTAATTGTTAATGTAATAAAATTGTTGAAATAGAAAAAAATGTTAGGCGATTTACTAAAACAATTAAAATGGTGTGTCTCGACCCACACTCATAGAAAAGTTTAATTTGTTTCTTCCTTGTCTTTAAAATAAATGGATGACTTCATTCTTGCTTCTCCCTCTTCCATAAACATTATATTATTGCTTCTCAAGAAAAATAATTATAAACCAAAAACTAATATTCATTTTAACTTATCATTAGAAATAGCAGTTCTTTTTTAACTCGTCCCAACTTTGAAACTAAATTTTACGTTATTTCATGACTTTTACTGAAAACTCAAAAACATAGGGCCGTATTTACATACCGGCCTTTTCTCTTCCTTTCGTCAAGTGTCCCTTCAGAATCCTCCCTTAACGTAAATTTAAATTTATGAACGATCCTTGAGAAATTTTTTATGTAAGGAATCCTTGACGTCCGCAAAATAACTATGGCGAAATCTCCTTCCTTAGTCAAGGTAGCTTTGAACCAACCTTGAACTCTCCTAGATTTTTTTCGAGCGGAGCCATCTTGTTTTTTTATTGTACAATTTGTCCTATTATTATTTAATTTATATCAATTCTTAATTGTTAATGTTACACCAAGTATTTTCAAATATATACTTTTCGTTGTAAGAGAAATATCCCAAAAACCACATAATTAGGCTCACACCAGAGAAATAGGCAGCGTGCAACTTGAGACCGGGTCCTAACTTTTGTGTAAGGAGCAAATGATATTTTTATAATTTATCATAATTTCGTAGCTAGGCTACGTTCAGCCTACGGCTATGCCAATCAAAGCAACTGGAACTAATATATGTGAAGCAACACATCTTCAATATTCGAAGTATTTTTAAACTTGTATAGATTATTTCATTTTTTTTTTTTTAATATTTCTATAAATTTACATACATACATAAAATTAATATATAATATACTTTTATTTTGTTCTAGTTTCATTTACTTTGTGTTCATTGGTCTCTGACGTCATGAAATATGATGACGTTTTTCCTTGAAAACTGTCTTCGATAAGTAAATCCCGAATAAAGGAAAGGGTGATTTATAAATAGCAAATTTTTTTTAAGTTTCTTATGCAGTGAAGGAATGCTTATCTGAGGCTACCTTTACGGAAAGTCAAGACGTTTTTCAAAGTTGATTCATAAATACGGGCCATAGTCTCTTATGTACCCAAACATGACCTCATTCTAAATACCTTTACGTGATCATTCAGACCAAAGCTTTATAATTAAACATTTATTGTTTCTTGTACAGGAATTTAAGATTTGAAGGATGAAAAAGGGTAGAATTGCCATCACCTCTTACAAGTAAAAAGACTAAAAGCTGAGCACAAATAAACAAGGGCATAATAATAACGGAATGCTTTAAACCTTTAAAGTTTTGAATTATTTCATGAATGAAAAGTTATGGTCAACATTTCTTTTATTATATGCATACTAATATTACCCACTTTGATGTGCACCGACGCCAAAATTCCAAAAATGTGTGTACCTTTAATATATTTCTAAATGGTGGCCATCCCTAAATCGTATATTAAAACCACCTGTTCCCGGAAACCTTAAATGCTCTTGCCTCAGAAACCACTTGGTATTTACCATGCAAAGGCCCCTAAGAATGCTTCTCACTTGTAGAAAGTTATTATTCCCTGCTGGGTACTATCAAGTTGACATGAGCCACGATAAAGCTGACAGTTGCTAAACTCGCCTCTTCATACTCTTTGGTTCTAATACTAAAACGTTGATTTAAATGGCTTCCTCCCATCATCATTCCTCAGCTCCATCAGGGCTTCAATGCCTACTGGCATGAGTGCTGTTCTTGCAATCGGATAGATGAAAAGCTGCGACGTGTGAAGCTTGAAATTGGTGAATGACATTCTACATACCACCGTAGTCGCCACAAGGAAGTAATCCTTGCACGGCACCACATAGGTCACACCAACCTCACTCACGGACACCACGTGTCCAAAGTTCCCCCCCCTTCCTTGTCAGTTCTGTAACAAGTTCCCACAATCTGTTCATCATCTCTTGGTTGAATGAAATATATTGGGTCTCCACAGTCATCATCTCTGTCCAGTGGCCTGTAACACAATAATTGCAAGTTTTACAATCGTAAAACTTGTAAATTTGTAACCTGTACCTTCAAGTTCAGTAACACAAACTAAATTGCAAGACTTGCTGTTAAATTTTGCACGCTATACGAGTTGTGATTATATTTGAAGCAACTTTTCGTTTAATCTAAAAATTTCTGGACAAAACAATCCTAATATAGCAACATTTGGAATGAGAATCCCGTAATTCATTCTTTTGGATTATCTTTTTTATTTTTTTCAAGGTGAATTTAAATTTTTTTTTTGGCTTACGATTTGATATATTATATTATATCATATATATTATATATATATATATATATATATATATATATATATATATAATATATATATATATATATATATATATATATATATATATATATATATATATATATATATATATATATTATATTATATATATATATATATATATATATATATATATCTATATATATATATATATTTATTTTTATATATATATATATATATAATATATATAATATATATATATCTTATACCAGACACATCCCTTGCCAACAAAAAACCAAAACCTACCAGCCCACCAAAAAAACACCAAAACATATATATATATATATATATATATATATATTATTTTATATATATAATAATATATATATACTATATATTTATATATATATAATATATATATATATATATATATATATATATATATTATATATAATATAATATATATATTATATATATATATATATGTATATATATATAATATATATATATATATATATTATAGTATATATATCAACTTTCTACTACACTCTGCATCAATCCGTTCCCTTTTCATCCAACATATATCCTAAATATTTTAAACTCGACACTTGTTCCAGCTGCTTACCATCGAACACAACTTCACACCTAGGACTGTCCTCGCTCACAACCACAACCCTTACTCTTATCTACGTTTACTTTCAAACCCTCCTTTTTTACACACCCTGCCATATCTCTCTAAATCCTCTCAAAAACTCTTCAGATTCACCACACAAAAACCAAATCATTCGCCGCATATAGAAGGTAGGGCACCCTCCACTCAACCTTTATTAAACATTCTAACACCATTCCTGCCAACCCCATCTCTAATTTTTCATAACCCCATCAATATACAATATTGAAAACCAAGGGGACATAACACATCCCTTGCCTCACTCCGGTATTAATAATTAAACCAATCACTTTGACACCGATTTACTATCGTCATACATACTTTGATCCATTCAGGAAAGCCTACACAACACCATATATCACCTAACACCAGCCATAGAGCCTTTCCTATTAATCCTTTCACACGCCCGTTGCAAATCTATAAAATCTAAATACAATTTATTCTTCTTCTCCCTTATTTTCTCAATCATTTGTTTCATTTTAAAGATTTGATCCACACATCCTCTACCACTTCTAAACGCACCTTGTTCTTCACCAATCAGTCCATTAGTCACTCGACGAACTCTTTGGACCAAAATAACGTAATATTACCGTCCCTACAACACTCAATAAAACTAATTCCCCTATAATTCTACAGTTCCCCTTATCTCCCTTACCCTTATATAAGGGTACTATTACTGCTCTCCTCCAATCCCTCGGAACTATACCCTCCATAAACGCTTTATTACACAACTTCCAAATCCAATCAATCACCATCTCGCCTCCGTTCTTGATCATTTCACCAGTAATTTCATCTTTACCTGCAGATTTACCGTTCTTCAGCTTTCTCACTTTATCGATTACCTCCTCCTTGCTAATGACCTAATCCCCAAAATACCTATTCCTTCTTGCACCATCAAACCCACACACATTCATTCTCACCTCTTCATTACTTTCAATTATTATACAGATTTTCGAAGTGTTCTTTCCACACTCCCCTCACATCCATTTTATAAGTTTTTGTAATAATCCCTATTCATTATTCTAAGCAGGTTCCCCTTATTCTCATTCTTAACCTTTTGCTCTTGCTTCCAGAAGAGGTTCCTATTCCCTTTTAATTCCCCATTCATCCTCCTTCCAAACTGTTCATTTACCACTTCTTTTCTCCTACGTATGCACCTTTTAGTAATTCATTTTTCCTCCTTATATACTTTCAAACATCTTTCTTTTGAAACTTCATCATTGGCTTTTAACCGCTTGCATCACCTCTTTATTCCACCACTCACTGTTAACATTCTTACTTCCTACTTTAGCACATCCACATACTTCCTTGCACTGCTAACAATTGCTTCCTTCATTTGCTCCCAGATTTGTTCAGTTTCAACTTGTTCACAATCAACTGATTTACTTGCAAGCGCTCTTACATACTTATCCTTATTACCTTGTTCACTTAACTTCTCACTCTTAATTTTACCCATTTCCTTCCGTATCACCTTCCTCTCCATCCAAGCCCCTACTAACTTAATTTTACATAGAACAACATAATGATCCGATGATAATCCCATTCCTAAACCCCTCACTGATTTAACATCCAGCACATACTTCAACATCTTCAACACAAAATCAATCAAACTTTTCACTTCGATACCATCTCTACCTACACCAACTCAAAAAGGTTTCTTATGAATACTCTTGTGTTTAAAGAAAGTATTACTTGCACACATACCTCTCTCTTCTCAGAAATCAATCGCCTTCCTACCATTTTCATTTTCTCCCGCCACCCCAAAACCACCTGTTATACCATTCCTTTTTTGATCACCTATCCAACCATTCAGGTCCCCAACACTATCAATCTGAAGCTCCTACTCACCCCATCCAGAACATCATTCAGATTATCCCAAAAAATCGTACTCTCTTCAACGTTTCCCTCGGATGGACCATACGTCACAACCACACATACCTTGACTTTTTCAAACTTAAATTTAACCATTAGAATTCTAGGACTCACACACACAAAGTCTACCATAGCTTTGTACCACAGGTCGCTCATCAAATTGCAACTCGTTCTCTCCCTCTCTCATTCCTTTCCACACCAGCACACACACATTTCACAACACACCACTCATTTTCACCGTTTCCTTTCAACTTTGTTTCAGTCACAGCGAGCAAATCAAATTTGCCCTTTCTAAATACATCCATCACCTCTCTCCTCTTCTCCTCAACATTCCATGTACCCATACGATTCATACAATTTCGCCGAAAATTTTAGAAGGCCGTTTACGGCGATCACGACAATCTCCGAGGCGTGCATCAGCATTCCTAGCAAGAGATAGGTGTTTGTGGGCAGCCAACCCAACTACCACCGTCCCTATAGTCGCCTTCGACACGCTGGACATACGATGTGGGCAATTCTTTCTCCACACACACGGGATAGAGTAGTAGGGATGTCTTGTAAGGTGTTATCAAGAAGAGGGGTGTGTACTTTAATCATGTGTATATGAATATGTGGATAAATGGTGGTAATATGTTGCCTGGATGATGAGTGTGTAAAGAATATGAACGCAAAAGAAAAGTGCACCATTAAAAATGGGAGATAATTTCAACACTTCGAGTATGCGTGTACTCTCCCTCTATATATATATATATATTATATATATATATATATATATATATATATATATATATATTATATATATATATATATATATATATATATATTATATATATATATATATATATAATATATATATATTAATATATATATATTATATATAATATATATATATATATATATATATATATATATATATATATATATATATATATATATATATATATAAAATATATAAATAATTATATATAAAATATATATATTTTAAATATTATATATGTAAACATATTATATAACTTATATCTATAAATATATATATATTATATATATATATATATATAATATATATAATATATTATAATAATATCTATATATATATATAATACTATATATAATATATATATATATATATATATATCAAAGTTTAATATGTAATTTTTTTTTTTGGATTCGATGTACAGGACCCACCAGTTTAATATGTAATAATTTGTAATAAAGATATATTCTTCAATTTATTAATTAAACCCATTATCTATTTTTTATTTTTTTTTGAGTTGACACGAAGGGCATAGCCCTATTTAAGGAGGGGAACCTCTCCAGGTAATTTGTACCGAGGATCTGGACAAGGGGTTAAACCCAAGTCCCTCTGTCGCGCAGCCGTTGAACACAACCTTTTAATAAATTTATTATTTACCTTATAAAATTGTGGTGTGCTTTTTGAAAAATTTAACTCTAAGCATTTTTTTTTCTGATTCATAATAAAAAAAATAGTTTTCATTTTGTCACGTTTTAAATGAAGTGAGTCATGGTTTTCTCAAATTTAATCTCGAATTTTCTAAATCGTTGCATTTTAATTAATAATAATTTATGCAAATTCATGAATGTGAAGTCATCACTCGATATT
>JABUQX010040327.1:20000-30000 GCA_015478945.1 Trachelipus rathkii
TCGTGCAAGCGATTTCATGGGTGAGAGAAAGATCACTCATCAATGTTCGGCTTTATATTTCCAAGTTTCGCCCCACGCAGATCACTCGTCCTGCACTCTTGCCAATAAGACCGGAAGCCTTGTGGGAGAGCAGGATAATAATCAGTTGATGGGAGGCGACCTTGTCGAATGGCATCCGGGAGGTACCTAGAACAGCTCCGAAAAGAATAGACGGCTATTTTGGCCTCTCTCTCAGCAATTTCGTTGTCAGTTACCCCTATGGGAGAGGGGATCCAGCGTAGTATTATTTGTTTCTTATAGGAGATTGGAGTAGCCGAAGAAATTGTTTACAGCGGATACCATTGTTTTTTTTAGAATAGGGGGCTTTAAGCGCCTGGAGGGCGCTTAGCGAATCTGAATAAATGACATAAGAGTGGTCTTGGTTAAAGAATAGAATTTGAGAAAGGCCAATCTTTAGAGCCATTAATTCTGCCGTTAAAATTGAAGCATGAGGGGGAGTGGTTGCGGTCAGGAAAAACAGCAGACACACACACTGTCCCCTGTTTTAGGGCCGTCAGTAAACACTAGTAAATCTACCGTTAACTGCGAAATTAGACAGGAATGATGCCTTTAACAAAGCAGCGGGATGGCTAGATTTGGAGAGAAAGGGGGTCAGAACCAGACAAATAATGGAAGCAGGGAATAGCAAGGTGTATACCCTTCATCATAAGAGAATGGCAGCACTTTTTGCAAAGGGATATTGAGGAAGCTAAGGATGTCAAAAATTGTTTGCAAATGGCCAGCAAGGAGGATTTTGAGGTATCTCGCAGAATCGGTGTTAGAGCAGATGGTATTGGAGTTTGAAAGCAAAGATAACTTATGCACATGATGCATTCCCTTCGAAGACAGAGAGGCATCACCTCAGATCCAACTTCAAGGCTTACCCAGGGGAAGGCTCCAGTGGAAATACGGATAGCCTCGTTTTGGATGGGATCTATTAAGTGTAGTAGAGTTGGGAATGCCTGACCAGCTTCGATCGGATTAGGGCGGTGTGGAGACGTAAAAGGGGCTTGCAATCAGCACCCCTAGATTTTGAGGCGAGATGACGTAATAGGACAAGCACGCGATAACAGGTCGTTTTCAGAAGTTTAATGTGCGGTGCATATGTTGTGTTCATCTAGAATGAGTCCTTGAAATTTGACTTGAGGAGTTACAGGAATAGAACCATATAATGTTAGGTTCGCGGGAGGCAAGTGGCAGGTTCTTCGACTCGCTGTTTTCCTAAATAGTACTACTGAGATTTTGGTGGGTGAAAAATGGAAGCCCTGCGGGAATTACCCCATTGTGAAATATTCTCAATAGCTAGTTGAAGTTGCCTTTCAAGAAATGGCAGCCTGGCACCGGCAATTTATAGCGCCAGGTCATCAATATAGAGATAAAAATTAACCGTCGCTGTGATTGAAGTAACGATGTCATTGAATATGGGAACAAATAATAATACACTTAGAACACTGCCCTGCAGAACGCCTTCATCCAGAGTAAAGTGGCGTGATAGAACAGAAGAGCACCGAACCTGGATGAATCTGTCTGACAGAAAGAATTTAATAAAGAGAGGGAGCTGTTCTCGGAAACCGAGCGAGTGGAGTTTAAGGAGAATCTCAGTTCTTCAAGTTGTGTCATAAGCCTTTTCAAGGTCAAAAAAGGCACGAAGAACAATCCAACATTTGAGAAGGCTTCCCGGATGTCATGATCCGCGGTCGAACATTTTTTGCGGAAACCAAACTGGGAGTTTGAAAAAGCATGGCGACTCTCCAGAACAGAGAGAAGGCAGCCTGAAACCATTTTTCTCCATTAATTTGCAAGTATGACAGGTCAGCGAAATTGGTCTTTGGTCTTCCGCCAAATTTGGATCTTTCCCAGTCCCAGGTTTGGGAATAGGGATTACAAAGCTGCAGTCCAAATTGATGGAAAAGAGGATTTGAACCAGATTCTGTTAGACAGATCCATCAATAACAGATGAAGTGGATCAGGGGTGAATGTGAGGGAGCATTATGTAAGAAATTAAGTCTGGGCCAAGGGCACCGTCTTTGCTATTCGCCAGTGCAGTTTGATACTCTGCAAGTGTAAAATGACGGTTACGAGTCTGATCTTTCCCTTTCGTTGTTGAAAAGTCTTGGCGGTGCAGTGTTAATTCTCAATTTTTGAAAGGCTTCAGGATATTGGAAAGAACTCGGGGTGACTAACAAAACTATAACCTAATATATCTGTAACGGCTGCAGAAGCAGATATCGTAATGACTCTAGGCTGGATTAATCATTAAGCAAAATAAGCAAGTGCTTGGAGCATCAACGGAGGGGGACACCACAGAAATTGATTTTTTTTTTTTTGCATCTGTTTAGCTTTTTTTGTTTGAAAATTATAACATGGTTTGAATTGGGATTTAGTTTTTTTAAAGATGAAATTTAGCCATAAAAAGTGAAATTTATAACATTTAATGAAGAGGAATTTATATTTTTTTGTAGCCGGGGTTCTTGTTTTTTTTACCAAGATCAGTTAACAAACCTGGTGTACCGAGCAAGCCAGTCTTCTACTTGCCAAGGTGAGGAAAGGACGTGCGAGCATAATTTCCCTTGAATTTGAATGTGTGTACATCTATGCAAAATAGGAAAGAATATTCTTAAGCTGCGTGCTCGAGTGTGACCTCGAGCTGTTCAAGGTACCTCTCTCATCAAGTGTAAGCATAGTATAAATATATTTAAATTAGAGCTCTTTAATCCAATGTTATAATTTTCGGACTATCTTGAATGTGTGTTTTCACTGTACCTTTCGCGGGAAAATTTCCCGCTGAAAAGTAAAACAAATATATGACTTTGAATATAAAAAAAAAATTATTTTTTTAATCACAAATACTTTGAGTATTTTCTTTTAGTACTATATTTTGAAAGAAAATGCCTAATATTTTTTTATGCTTTGTTTTACTTTTTTGGAGGGAAGTTTTCCCACGAAAGGTACACTGCACACACAAGATGGTCCGAAAAGTATAACGTTGGTTTGAAGTATTTTAATTTTAATTATATTTACACTCTGATGTAAGCGTGATATCGTTATTGTTTATGTAAAATGGTGCTAGAACTCCCGCAATATAGGAGTATGGTTTATATGGTTCTGCCTGTGATTATCACAGTATATTATTATTATATATTTTGCTGGTTGGTAGGTGAAGAAAAAGATATACCACAGCAATTCCATATAATTGATTTTTTTTGTTGCATAATTCAATCTTGTAATGAAAAACAAAAATAGGGCTTAGACCCCAGTTTTCCTAAGAAAATAGTATAACAAAAGAGTTCGATATTTTAGGAAAACGGGTTTGGTGAAGCCTAGATAGAATTTTTATATGCTCATTCTGAGAAAAATTTACCATAGGTTCGTTACTAGAAATGAGGTAAAAAGAAAAATTTAAGATCCGGTTTATTCTAACCCGGATCTTCTACCATGAATAAACTAGCTAAAAAGATATTATCATTGTAAAGAATATTCAAGGCCCTAAAATCGCCACAGGATCTCCAATCCCCCGTAGTGCCTTTAGGGACCATGTGGAGCGGAGAAGACCAACAACTCTTGGAGGGGCACACAATGCCAAGCTGCAACATGTGATCAAACTCGTCCTTGGAGGCATTGAATTTTTCAGGTGGGAGACGACGAGCGTGAGCAAAAGTAGGTAGGCCTGTGGTCTCAATATGATGCTCGACAGAATGCTTAAGTGGAGTATCTGAAGAGTATGGATACAATAATGCAGGAAATTCCTTCTGCACAAGGTTAAGAAAGGGAGAGACAACCGAAGAAGATGAAGGAGCAATAGCAGAAGTACCCTTCAGTGCAGAAGAAATAATAGAACCGGAAAAAGTGAGAGAAGTGGCACCGTCAACAAGACGTCGATTACGGAGGTCCACCAAAAGGTTAAAATGCGACCAGAAATCTGCACCGAGAATCGGCTGTGTCACATCAGCAACGAGAAAAACCCATGGAAATTGTCGGCGAAGGGAAAGATCCAGTCTACACAAACGCTCTCCGTAGACTGAAATAGGAGAGCCATTTGCAGCGAAAAGGTGACGTCCCTGGAGAGGAATGGCCGACTCCTGAGAAGGGTCCATAGGCACCAGGGAAAGGCTAGCGCCAGAATCGACCAAGAAGGAAATGTTAGTGGAGCGATCGTAGAGACGAAGAACATCCTGTGCAGTAGGAGGAGAAGAAGAAGAAAAAGAGCCAGCATCCCCCGACGCTCCTACGAAGGGCCGGCTGACAAGTTTCCCTGTTGGTATGAACAGGGAGAAGCACATTTCTTCGCGTCCAACCCGTAGGTATGGTGGTAGTAACAGTACCCATGAGGATACTGTCGCTGACGCGAAGAAGAGGAGGCAGAGGGCGAGCGATTGTCACCTGAAGAACGATGATCAGAGGAAGAACGATTGCGGGAACGAAAAGTGTTATTGTTAATAGCAGCAGTGAGAGATAGAAGAGCAGATTTCACCTCAGCCATGCCCACTTCGAGAGCCGAAACACGAGCATCGAGAGATGAGGAAGAAGGATGTATAGCGAAAACGTGAGGGTAGGATGAATGCGGTAAGTGAGAAAAAGAAGGTTGCGAAGGAAAACCAACGGAAAGCGGTTGAGAAGCAAGGGAGGAAGGAAGAGCAGTGGGGGCAGGGGAAGAGTACTGGGGAATGTGTTGCATGTGGGGAGCGGCTGTTTGCGGGGAAGCAAGAGTAGAAAAAGCAGGAGATATGGAAGAGACAGCGAAAGCGCTGGAAGCTGGAGTAGCCAGCGGACGCAGAATCCTATCCGCTGTAGAGGCGAGCTCACTGAGGGACAACGCCGGGTTGAGAGACTGGAGGACGCTGTGATGCTCAGCGGGCATCTTCTGGAGGAAAAGGGTTCGAATGATAGATTCCTCCCTAGAAGATGGAGTGCCACCCAACAAATTCAACATCCGAACCATCAACTTCGACGGTTTTTGGTCACCCAGTGAGACACCACGAAGTAGATTCTCCAATTGCTCTTTTCTGCTGGGAGCCAGGCAAGAAATAATGAATTCTTTGAGTGCATTGTAAGGCGTTGAAGAGGTGGAAGTTACAGCTAGACCATCTCGGATTTTGAGAAGGCAAGATTCCGGAAGAGCATTTATGACTCTGAAATACTTGTCCTTCTCATCCTCGATGCTCAGGAGCACTGCATCCGCCAGCTGAAACCATAGCTCAGGCTGGTTGGTAAAAAATGGCTGCAGATGTATGTTCCGCGCGTCGTTGGACATGGCATAATGCGCGGCAGGGGGAAGAACAAAAGAAAAGAAGGAAGGAGAAAGAGATGGGGAGCGCGTGTATGAAATGATAAACTACCATACACTAATATATATAAATAAATAATTGTTGTAAATATATAAAAAAAATAATAGTAAAAAAAACTTAAGCTACCTATTCTAGCATTAATAAATAAATAATGAAAATATGAATATAATAAATAAAATAATAATAATAATAATATTAATAATAATAATAATAATAATAATAATAATAATAATAATAATAATAATAATAATAATAATAATAATAATAATAATAATAATAATAATAATAATAATAATAATAATAATAATAATAATAATAATAATAATAATAATAATAATAATAATAATAATAATAATAATAATAATAATAATAATAATATTTAGTAATCCACTAAGTAAAACTTTGTTGATAAGCAGTTTGTCCTTTTTCTCCTATCGTGGAAATGGGGTCCAAATTACTTGATGTGACTTGAAAAAGGCTGGATGTTATAGAGCCTACTTGCTATAGGCCTATTGTCGCTGCAGTTGTCACCACTATGGCTTTTGGTGGCTGGAGGTGAAGAAAAAGATATACCACAGCAATTCCATATAATTGATTTTTTGTTGTTGTTTAATTCAATCTTGTAATGAAGAAGCAAAAATAGGGCTTAATCCCCAGTTTTCCTAAGAAAATAATATAACAAATGAGTTCGATATTTTAGGAAAACGGGTTACAAATAGAGATGATAATATATATATATATATATATATATATATATATATATATATATATATATATATATATATATATATATATATATATATATATAAAACTAAATATATATATATATATATATATATATATATATATATATATATATATATATATATATATATATATATATATTACAAAAGGTAATTTTGCTGTTAAAGTAGATTACAAAGAAACTATGTAGGTTAAAGGTTAAAGCAAGATTGTAGGCCCATGGAATATACGGAATGAGCCTATTGGTGAAGCCGATAGAATTTTTATATGCTCATTCTGAGAAAAATTTACCGTAGGTTGGTTTCTAGAAATGGGGTAAAAAAAAATTTAAGATCCGATTTATTCTAACCCGGATCTTCTACCAGGAATAAACTAGCTTATAAAGATAATATTATCATTGTAAAGAATATTATTGTAAAAGTATCCACTTAAATCGAACACTGGCCTTCCATGGGACCTACACAATTTTCGATCATTTTAAAACATATTTATTCAATTAATTTTTATATCATTAAAATCACCTTCTAATTTCACTCACCACTTTAGTAGGTACTGAAAAGTATTTAATTATAACACATGAAATTTCAATAAACATGTAAAATGCCAATAAATGTAAAAAAAAATACAGAACGAGCTGTGTGCGTGACTTCAGAGCGCGTCAAAAGCGTTATAACTTCTATCTGAAACCCTCGGGCCTCGTTTAATACATCGAAATAAACAAATCACACGTTGCAAACATGTATGCCACAGTTTACATCAACATAGTTAACGAGCGCATTCGAGTGTCCATGCTATAATATAAACATAAAAATAAAAATACATATATGAAAATAAAAAGAATATTTTGTTTGAATTAGATTCCTATTATGTGGCAATCAACACAGTTACACATATCACAGTGCAATATGTGTAACCGTGTTGATTGGCACATAATAGGACTCTAATTCAAACAAAATATTCTTTTTTTTTACAGGTCCTAAGAACCGCAAGATGAAACCATGTTCAGTTAAGTGGTGCACTAAAGCGAAAACTATCAAAATAGAAACAAGAGAACACGTTTTATTTACAGTCCAAGACTGCAAAGCTGACTGATTTCTTCACACAAGGTCCACGACATGATATACCGATTCGGGATCAAAACTAGTCTCCGTCATTAGAAAGGGACACAAATACTAATTTGGTTACTTCAGAATCAAAATATGATGTAGATGGAATCACCGAGGTGTCACAAGCAGGTTCATCTGGACAATCATCTAACGCATGTCTCACTACTTATCTCACTTTCCCTGTAAATTATAGCAATACCTCTACTGTAAATGTTGACTAAAGTTGCTTTACAATACATTCTGGGGTTGAAATAATTGATGAAAATGAAAGATTAGTGATGTGATGGTGGTAAAATGATTCAGTCTGCAAAAGTTGAAGTAAATAAAGAAAGAGATTCAGGGTTGTGGCTTGATTTCTCTGCTGATGATGTTGCATATTGGACTGCTTGTGGACTCAGTGACTATCAGCACCACAATGGGTCATTTGGCAAGTCTTAACGGCATTTCAGTAGTGGCAAACTAGTAAGATACTGTTCGCAGAAACTTTTTGTTGGGAAAAAGCCAATGGCGAGAAATACAAGAGAGTGTGGTTATTGATTTCACCATTTATATTATCAATTTATTGTTTTGTATGTAAATTGTTTGTCCTAAAAATTTCTCACATTTTGTGAAAAGAGAAAGGTTCAGTGGCTGGCGAAATACTATTATAATTGACCATCATGAAAGAAGCATTACTCGCTGAGACTCTATGCTAACATACTTAACTCGCAGATAGGGTGCGGGGCTAAGGCAACAGAAGGAAAAACAAATCAGGAAGAGTGTAATTACTGGGAACATGTCTTGAGACGTGTCATAGTTGTTATTCGTGCATTAGCTGAACGTGGCTTGGCTTTTCTAGGAACAGAAGAAAAGTTTGGATCATTGCAAAATCGGAATTATTAGGGCTGCTAGGTCTCATAAGACTGTTTGATTTAGTTTCAGCAGGGTACATTTAGAAATATAGAAATTCTGGCAAAGGAAATCCTTCTTACCTGTCCAAAATCACGACAACGCTGCAAACATGTCTGGGCGTTATAAGGGGTTGCAGCAAAAATTTTAGAAACAAACAAGTTTGCTATATATGTGCCCTGCGCAGCTCATTTACTAAATCTGGTAGGCCAAAGTGCTTTTGACTGTTGTCAAGAGGCTGTTAATTTCTACTCTGCAGTTCAGTCGCTCTATACTTTTTTCACTTCAACCAGTCGGCGGAAAATTCTTAAAGGTTGTATTGGAAATGAAAGTGTCTTAAAATCCCTCTATGATACCAGATGGGAAGCACATGCCATGGCAGCAGCAGAATTTGTTAAATATATATATATATATAAATATATATATTATATAATATATATATATATATAATATATATATATATATATATATATAAATATATAATATAATATATATATATATATATATATATATATACAAGTATATATATATATATATATTATATATATTATATTATATATAATATATATATTATATATATATATATATATATATATATATATATTATATATATATATATATATATAGTAATATATATATATATATATATATATATTAATATATATAATATATATAATTATATATATATATTATATAATGTTTATATATAATAATATATATAAATATATATATATATAATAATAATAATTATTATTAATTATATATTATAATTAATAATCGGTTACTATATAGATATATATATATGAAGTATATATATATATATATTTAATATATATATATATATATATATACTATATATATATATATAATAATATAATAATATATATATATATATATATATATATATATTATAATATATTATATATAATATATATATATCATATATAATTATATATATATATATATATATATATATATATATATATATATATATATTATATATATATAATATATCTATATAGATATATATATTATATATATATATATATCTATAATATATATTATATATATATATATAAATAATATATATTATATATATATATATATATATATATATATAACTATATATATATATAATATAATATATAGTATATATATAATATGGTGAAGTTGCATAGATAAAAGAGATAAATCTAATAGCACTATCAAAAAAAGTTATTTACGCAACAAAGTTGATAACTTATGTATAAATAAAAAATCGTTTGCCAAGTAATAAAATCTTGATAAAACAATAATAAATATAATTACAAGAAATAAAATATGTATTTTATCGTACGTCTGGCAAAGGGAAATACTTACGAGCCTCCCCCCCCGCCACCTTCATGAACTTTACTCCATTTTTTTCTCTTCGTCTACTCATTATTCATTTATTACAGTACACATGGGAGTTGTATGTTGATTGTTTAAAAAAAAATTATTTGACAGTATTTATGAAATATGTGTTAATGATACTGATTTATTAGCTTTTATATTTAACTGAAAAAAAAGTGTATAAGCAAATGTAAAAAAAAAACAAAAATGTGAAATTAAAAGTTCATTTTTATATTGTTCGCATTCTATCATTATTTAAGGTATTAATTTTTTTTTTTGTTTTGTTAAGGATGTAAGTGGCAAACAATATGGTCCATGTTTTGATTTTTCCAAATATACTGTTGTAGATTTTTGTAGAGAAGTTTGTGTGATAGAAATATAAATTCGAGAAAATAAAGACCCTAACCTAACCAAACCTAACCTAACCTAACCTACCCTACACTAACCTAACTAACCGTCATTTGACCCCATAGATCATAGGAGGAAAAAAATGAATTTCGTCCTTATATAACATCTATTTATGTATCATAGAGGCTACCTGAGTTCCATATGTGGTGATATGTAACT
>JABUQX010040328.1:0-20000 GCA_015478945.1 Trachelipus rathkii
TATATATTATATATATATAATATATATATATATTATATTATTACATATTGTAAAGAATATTATCATTTTTTTATTCATTTGAAAATAGAATAAAGAATGGTTCACCGATGCTATTCAAGAAACACAGGATTCCCCAAAAGATACAAAAGAAAGAACAACAAGAGTGGAACCACGTGAGAAGGTATAGATACGATATAAAGGATATAAAGTATATAATGATCACTATCAATATATTCTTTTCGTAATATTTGTGCATCAATCAACTTGCATATAATTTATTAGTAATTAGAGGACGCAAGTACGTATATATATATATATATATAACCATAAGAGTAGATATTCAATACAAGAAATCAACATAGCAGAAATCCTGTAGAAAGAAACACACAACTTCTTGTAATGCAACACCATAATATCTAAATACTCTTACAGGAAGTAGATTGATAAATATTCTATGACTCGGTACTTAAACAAGAATCTCACAAGGGAAGTGAGATAAGAACCGGGTCTTCTATCACCAATCAGTTTAAACTACAGAAGTATTCATATAATATTAGTCTAAGACAATAAGTTTCTTTAGTATATCAACGAGGAACACTTGACCTGTATTATAGGGCGACAGAAGTACTATAGTTATGGATTAGCTTGGGGGGTATATACTATCCACTGTTACTGTATTGCACAGTATGGAATCTCGTTCAAGGTGGAAAAAGGGGTTGTCCATATAAAGTTCTAGAAGCAATTACCCAAAATAGAGATGAAGGTATGATAACCACCTAATATATCCAGAGACGAAATAATGGATTTATCAATATCTTGAAAGGCTAAGCAAGTAGATGCGCAAACTAGAAAGAGATAGGCTATCTCGTCGTTATTAGTACCGAGTATAGTACTACATACATCAAACAAATCCAGAGGACTCGCGTGGTGATAGTTGGATAAGTTTTAACTGCATGGTTCTCTAAGAGTTCCAATCATTTGTAAAAGAGTAAGATTCCAATATGAAGCGGTACAAAACGTAGTAGCATTTAGAGATCTTCTTAATACAAAATCTGCGATGAGGTCCGGGTACCTGGAGTAGACCATCAGTGCTCACCTAGAAAGCAATCAAATCGGAATCATCTGAAAACAGGATACTATCATAATATATACTATATATTATAGAGACTCTATATTCAATACTATTAGTTTTGTAGATAGCCATATAGGATTATGGAGTAAGAGAGTGAGTAAATGAGACTATTACTATATTTACCTATATAGTTATTTACTTATAGTTCATTCTATAATATATGTTAATGATGGAATAATACTCATTAGAGGTTTGTACCTGTGTGTATAGATTTACTTTTTGCAGTAGCCGTCATCAGTGTAATTAGACATTATCTTCCAATAAACTTTAAGTTATAATATTTTATGTTTTTGCTCGGGTTCAACTGCTAAATTGAAAAGTTGTTGAAGCCTTTTTAGGTTTAAGTAAGTTTCTTATATATTTCTATTAGCAATAATATTAAAAAACACAGTGATATGACATTCCAACTGTTACATGTGTTAGTACCTATGTCTTCTTTTCATACTGGTTCTATGCTTCATTTACTGTGGTTAGTAATTATGGGGCGGCCTTGGGAGATAATATGGTAAAAAAAGAAGATGATATATAAGGTACGTTTTATTTGTCAATATCTTATGTAAAATTTTTTCTAAAAGGAAAAATGTAAAATGAATACAGGAAATTTTTTTTCATTTTTAAACATATAGAAAACCCCAGAAGCAACTTATGAGGAAGTAAATAAAACATCCAGAATATACTAATATATTTGTATTTCTATTCGCATTCCTATTAAAGCACTACCAAGTAGCCCTACGGTTACAGCGAAAAAGGAGATCACAGTTTTTAGTAATCTCTGGGTACCCTATACCTTTCTATCACATAAAAGAAATGAGTGTAAAAAAAACAAATATATTCGCATTCCGATTAACAAAAGTGTATGGTACCTATTTTGCAAAAATTTGTTTCTCACCATTTACCAGTGTCCTTTTGTGAATAAATAATAAATTTCCATTACCTGAACAGAACACTTTCTTATATTGTCTATATCAATGTTTGTAGTATAATAGATGAGGGTAAACACATTCTGCTTTTCTTCATTGGTGCAAGAAAATACTATATACGCAAGTATGTGCTGCGGAAGAAGAAAAATATTTAAGTATAATAATATTGTGGTTACTGATATTTCACACAAAACTTTCACCTATATTAAGAATTATTTTATAATTGACATAACTACTAGTGATGGGATGAGGAACCGGGATAGAAATTGAGAATCTGGGGAATCAAATTTCTTTCCGTAAGAATGGGAAAAGGATATATACATATATTCTTACAATTTTATAACTCCTTTAAATTTTATTCCCTAAACAATTCACGCGTATCTTTGATGCTTATACCTCAGTATTCTGGCTCAGAAGCCTCTTATTGATATCGCTACAGTATAAAGCAAAATTTAATAATATTGAATAAAATCAAATATGTTAATAATTTTTAATATTTTCCACGATAAAGACCTTAATCAATTTAAGTCTCTCTAATATAGTTCTATTACATTATGTGATAGACCTGTAGCTAATAGATATGGAAGAATTTACTTACAAAGTAATTAGTTTTTATATATTCAATTTATCTATATTTCTATTTTATACATCTTTCTTTATCATGATTATATTTTTAATAATCACATGATTCATATATATATAATATACTGGAAAAGTACTGAGTTTATTTTGAAGATACGTTGATCTCACTATATGTTATTAAATTTAGAGTAAATTTGAGACTATATCATGAGAAAAATATGTTATTTTATTCTTTTATTAAATATTTTATATTATATATTCTATTAATATATTATTTCTATTTATCTTTATATTTGTTAATACGTTTACGGATTTCCAGGGTCAACGTTGGAAGCAGCATTCACATGTATCCGTTTTAAACGTAGCATTGAGAGTATCTTCAAGATATCAATAATGAGAAGTATGCACTTAAAATTGAAGTGCTCTAAATAGTCGTGTTATTTTAGATACAATTACGCTATATATTATCCATAGTTTAATTTGCACTATACTATATCTTTTACACTATTTGCAGTCTGTTTTCCATCTCCACACTCACATTAATGATAGGAATTTACTATATATATACACAGAGTACTGTATTTGCATGGCTATTCTATTTTGTTATGCACTTTCCGGGAAGTAAATTCTTTCATATGAAGGATACTTGATTTGAATAGTATCTTTTAGAATGCCATTAAGAATATATTAAATAACTTTAATCTATTATATAGAACTATCCTCACTATAATGTGTAGATATCTTGTAGACAGTCGTAATATATTATTTTTTATTTGGAAAAGTTTACTTGGTGCTGCTATCTAATAAAGAAGTTATTCATTAACTCATTTACTTTTATATAAGCTAGACTGAGCACAAATGGTTTTATATATCAACTTCTATAATAAAAGTTTGATATTATATAATAAATCCTTAACTAATTGAAGGATTAATAATATAAGAAGCTTATATAGAGCCCCCCTTCTAGAAAAAATGACTCTCTCTGATATTATTTTAAGGTCGAGTAATGTCTTAATCATTTCTTGAGTGTTTAAATATTTATTGATAAATATTTTAAACATTTATCCTATTTCTGCTATCTGAGTATATATACAAGATATGGAAATTATTTGATAATAAGATGACTTATCTAAGATAAAGTATTATATATTAGTTATATATATTAATTTAGCTAAGTATAAAGATATCCTATATTTAATTAAGTTATATTATTTTTAAAATTTTCAAAGTTAAAAATAAAATAAAAATACTTCTATATATATCATATATCGATAAATAAACTCTATCCTACTATTTACTATCCAAATTCATTCCTCCCCCATTGGAGATCATAAATACCCGATGACATTATCAGAAATTTAGAACATTAACCTTACAGAAATTTATTAATTGAATCTTTTTCGAAAAACAGTTTCACTTGCATACTAACTAATATTCCTATCTTAACCCAGTTGGAAAGTTATATCGTAGTAAATCATTTATACATTAGTTGAAACATTTACAGTTAATGTCAGTACAACATGTGATAATGGCAACATTATCATTATATTTCAAATTCATTAGACTTGGTAATTAGCATTACTTAACTATAACATTTCAATAAAGATTAACTAATTGAACATGTTGCAAGTAGGCTAATTATTCACTATATATTTAATATAAATATATACATCTTTGTTAGTATACTACCATCGATATACTAAGAAATGATACTACCCATATATAGCTATCTTTAATATACATCTCTTATTCAATTAATTTTATCCATAATTATGTATTAAAAAATATTCTTTCAATATAAATCTTTTAAGAGACATACTATCAATATTCGGTACATATTAGCTTATAATAATCCAACACATAGTATCAGTTTTCTTATATATGAATTTCCTTATTAAGAGAACCTTAAAATGAGAAATATTATATTCAATATAAAAGAGATTATTATTTCATTCTCTCATATCAAAAATCACAATCAAGATACAAGGATTACACACTCATATTATTTATACATCAACGATTATCACATCATCGTACATATATAAACATAATCACTAAAGATACGAGCGATAGTTTATTATCGATTTATACAATAGAGAAAAGGAGATTTTTTATAGAGTAAACCTAGGTCACGACTCTAGAATATATAATCACTATATAACGGAAGCCGGATCCACTGATTATATTTTAGTATACTGGGAACCATAGGGAAAATCAGCTATAGTTAGCTATTATATTTCCCTCTAAAATCACAACCTATTATTACCACATCTTCATTGATAGAGACAGAACATCGGCTTGTCTATCGTTTTGCTTTACACTATTTATATAGCTGATCATCACGTAATTATAATTTAATTACATGCTCTCTGAATTTTATAATACTGGATTTTCAAATTACTATAAGAATCCTTTTATTCACAGTAACCCTAGAATTTTGACATATGTATATTTTCCTTTTGCGCAGAAAAGTTTAGAGCTTTCAATATCTTGGAAAGACCTCATTACATAAAAGAGTACAGTATATAATATATAAATATATATTTTAATATCCCCATACTATGGTTTGATAATACATTTTAATCTGCTAATTTAAATCTTTTGAAGATTAATATAATTTCGCTTTTCTGAAAATCATTTCAATTAACTTCATTAATTGCACAATCAGATAAAGTTTTGTTTAAAATAAGCAATTTATTGTGATTTAATAGGCTTTATACCAATCAATATAAAATTTTGAGTAACATTATGTTATTTAACCAAATATTTCAAATATTATATGAAGTGAGAAGTTCAGATTAGGAATATAAGAATGACTGGACAGTTACATTAATAATACTCAATCTACTACACTACATATAACTGTTAATTATCCATATCATTTTCTCACTACAGTTAATAACTAATCCCATATACTCGGTGGAACAGGATATACTACATAGTGTTACTTTTTATCCATTTTCAACACTCCATAGTCTGATATTCATATGTAATTTGAATCATATGGTCATGTATTAGAATAACACTTAGTCTATATTATGTGATAGGAAAGATGTTTGTTAATAGAATTTAAAATGAAAGAATCACCCAAGATCTTCCATAATATGAGAATAATATAATTTATCTTAATCACCAATGTCAACATACTACCTCCATTCAGAGAGGTAGAACCCTCAGTTTATCAAATTATATCTACCACAGATATACTAATTGAGATATAATTGAACTCTTGGTAAACCTCCCATGTAAATTAGACATCATGTATTTACACCTTATATTATTGGTGCTTCAATAATAATGCATGCTATATACGCATGCTACCTATACCTTAATTCACATATATAGGTCAATTCTACATTTCAAGAAGTGGAACGTTATATCAACAGGGTTGAGTGGCAATCATTGAGGACTATATTAATTATCCTCTTTGTCTAGCCTGACTTTTACCTTTTTTCAGAACAATTTTTTATAAAATATTATCATCTGTGATATTTATTATGTATAATATTAGTTAAGAATAATTAAAATCGCTTCCTTATACGATTTAATTACTGAGTAAGAGAGTCAATGATGATCTCTATATATTTAAATATATTTATCTAACAATATTTGATATCAAGAAACTAAGCGTTTTTGTAATTGTATTAATCCTTAAAAATATATCACGTTATATATCTTATATTATAGTATAGTTAAAGTAGCTATCATAAACAAATCTCAGTAAGCGTTTTTAATATATCTATTTTTATATTAACACTTATATTCTTTCTCCCCTAACTACACTTATTTAAAATTTATTATGAGATATCCCATAAAGTATAGATTATAGGCTAGGCCTATTGGTGTAGATAATCTAGTCATTTGTGTACATACATGGTTCCACTCAATTTCATCACGGATATCCATAGGTCTTATTTACATATCAATCCGATTCCCTAAAAGCTTACTATTCCTAAAGTCTACTAATTATCAGATCTCACACATTAGTCTAATTTATTTAAGCATATATATTCCATTTGAGACATGCAATTCAGGAAGATAATGATAGACTGACAAAAATTTGTCCTTTGACTTAGTTTATGGCTACCAGAAACTTTTAGGGTGAGGTTTAGAGAGTAGATTATGAGTTAGAGGGATTTAATAGTAGGAGTTTTGGAGAAACCGATGTTTAATAATATATTAGATTTAGAGTGAATACATCATATATTACTTAGTATTACGTTGTTTGAGGTATTATAATTATATTATCTCACTCGAGAGAGATCCACGTTTACTCTTAATTGTCTTACAGCTAATGAAATAGCTTCCCATTTTTATGTTTTGTTTATTAGGTGTCAGTCGAAAAATTATATATATTGGAGATATTTAGATTCAGTATATTTATATATTTTAGCAAAGTATGAAACTAAGTATATTAATATGTAATAATATATATTTATGACTAAAATAATTATAGGTATATTATGAGGTGTACATAATTGTTATTGACACAATCTATTCCACAGATCGGTAATGTATGATATTTTCTAGCATCTGCTACAGGAGAATATTTCGAGAATAGTGAAAGCGGATGTCCTAGTTTTTTTACTATGCTTCCGCAATTAATATACTTAGAGATAAAAATTATTATTTAAAATATAAATAGGCTAGCTATTAGAGAAATATATAGAGTGAGTAAACGAGAGAAGTATATTCTTCATTACTTTGTTATTAACTGCTTTAATTAATACATAAGCATTGAAGGTATTTCATGTATGTAACATAGTTATTTATAATATTAATAATTAATTATAATTATAATTTGAATACTAATATATTAATATACTAGCTATATTTTAAATAAAAAAGTATAAGCTGTGATATTCAGAAATATAATAATATTATATATAATGAATATATTAATTGTAAAATAATTATAGCAGTAGTTATTTTTACTAATTATAAATGTATTATATATTTATTCTATTGTTATTAAAAATATTATTAATATGATTATATTATATGAAAGTAAAAATATTGTCTTAGAATATGTATATTTTTATTGAAATTAGATATTGTATATCCAATATTATATTTATTATTTATTATGAACATTTAATTACCTAAATATTATATTATTAGTTATTAATAATTATATGAAATATAATGATCATATATGTAGATATGAAGCTATTTTAGAGTATGTGGTATTATTTGAGAAATAATTTATTTATTGTATTAAATCATTAGAAATTACTATATTATGTATTTGTATATTCACGCATCTTACTCCTATATCAAGTTATGAAATCGCGAGAGCATACAACGTAAGACATACAATTTTGATTGTTTATTAATTCTAATGTCGCTGGCTGTAATTAGTATTCCTTAATATGATATATGTTGTATAATGTTAGCGTATACTCGGTGTTCCTATATTGTGTATGTAGTACTCTATATAAAATCCTTAAAATTTATTCAGGTAATCTTTCCAGGGTATATAGTCATATTATTTTCAAGACTTTGTTTCTATCTATGGATAACCCTGACCTTAAAACAGTATGAGGAAGGATAGAGTTTTTCGACGGATCTTTTTTCGCAGACAAATATTATTAATATTGATATTAGTTAAGTGATGTAGAAACTAATAACCACAATCTGTGTGATTTAGTCGTCTTCATTATTTATTTATCTTCAAACTTCAAAAGAAACTATTTATTTCACATGGGAAGTACATGTACTAGCTATGCGCAGAAAGTCTACCTAAGATTATCATAATTAATATTTAGCTTCTTAAACTGATTTTACAATATTTTATTTATTATAGTTTTTATTATATATATTAGTATATATTATTTATTATAATATAAATTTAATATATATTATATTTAGTATATGTATTATAGGTGTATGTATTCGAAGGCTGTTTGGCACTTCATTCTTTAATATCATATTTAGCATTAATCAGATATCTCATATATTGTTTATTTATATTTAACAATTGTAATCAATTTATTTATATGATTTATTATAGCAAAATTATTAATTTTTTATTCTAAATTAATAATATTTATTGACCTATTATCAGCTACTGATAAATGATAAGTTATGATTTCAGTCTATTTATAATAAGTTATAGCATAGATTCATCAATATTAGTTTTATCTTAATTATATATTCCAATAAGGAATAAAATATAAATATATTTATGCACTCAGCTAGCAATTTGACTCGGACTTGCATCTCATCGATTTAAAAAGGAATCAGAAATAATATTTAAATGTCATGCTAAATTATTATCAGTAGATCGATATCACAAGATAAATAGTTAAGAAAATTATTAATATCAAACTTCGCTCAATATTAATGGTGTCAACCAGAATTAAATATCGATAGGCTCCTGAGATATATACACTCATTACTCGATATACAAAGGATAAGTGAATAGACCGAATCATGTAGTTTGCACTTCTTTATGTATCATATTTTATAATAAGATAATATATAATATTATATTAATCATAATGATACTGATAGTGGCTTGTCCTAATATACACATATATATTATCATAAATAAACAGAGCAATATTAAGATAACTGCTAACCCTGTTCTATATAATATTTTCTACATTTTTCCCTCAGTTTTTGAATCTCACGCTTTATATTATATTTATATAATTATTTATTATTATTATTATTATTATTATATTATTATTATATATATATTATTATTAATTATATTTAATATTTTATTCATTTAATATTACTGTAGAGGTCACAATAGTGATAGTATTGGAGTGACTATAATTTTGTACTTCACAATAATCCACTAATTTCTACGCCCTATATATATATTCAGCGAAAATTTATTTCTTAACTCACTACGAATTCTATATATATGCCTATATCTATGAGTTTGTGGTATAGACTTAAATAATACGTTTTATAGAGAAAAGATCTGTTGATTAATCACACTATTCATTCTCTACGTATTTATCATAGTAGATGAAAATATGAAGAAGTATTAATATATATTAATATATATATATATATTATTAATAATATATATATATATATTAGGTATATTAATATATATTATATTATTTAGGCTATTATATTAATTAATACTATTATATATTATATATATTAATATATATATAATAGTAAGTATATATATGAGTATATATAATATGTTATATCATATATTATTTATGATTAATATTTGATATATATTTATATTATACAATATAATCTATTTTAGTATTTTACTATTATTAGTTATTATAGTTTATATTGTAGTAAAATTATATATTAATAATATAAAAGATTATTATAATATATTTATAATTTATAGTATTAATATATAGTATATTATATATATTTGGGTTATACTATATATAGTTAACCGCTGACTATTATTATTATATATAATATATAATATAATTATATAACTATAAGTATATATTAATATATATTATAGATATGAAGTATATTATATAGCTAAATATAGTTAAATTAATATATATAATATAGTTATATAATTATATTATATTATATATATATATATAGTATAAGTATATATTAATATAGGTATATATATATATATAGTATATAATTATAAGTATATAATACTATTATATATAATATATATAGTATTATAGTATATTAACATTATATATTTTATATTTATATATATAGTACTAACAACATAAATAGATACATTAAAGATATTCAATTGGAAGAATATTATATATATATATATATTATAAGTATTAATAATGTCCAGATTATTAAAATAGATTTTAGAAATATTAATATGTTTAAATTACTTCCTATATTCTTTACGATAACTTACTGTTCTTGCTTTATATTTGTTCAAATGTTCTTTAACCTTCTCTCTCTTCATAGCTTATATCAAATCTGTTTATATTATACTAGTTATGAATAGTTGGGGCAGTAGATACTGTCATCTCCTACAACCATATATGTATACTCTCAGTTATCTTAGGACTTAGACTGCATTCCCATGTCATTTCAAAATTCATAATAGTATAATCAAGTTGAATATCTCCTATTACTAATATTTATCGAAATCTGAATTCCAGCAGGCATCTTTCAAAATAGCATGTATGAAGATCGAGTACTTGCTTGCAACGATCAATTGTAGTCTATTGACTATTCCGAACCGAACTATATACATCTACTGACTAATCTATACATATGAGAGACACACATAAATAAACATTTCATATATATTATTATTTATTTTAATATTTATTATACAAAAATCTATAATAAAAAGGAAAATATAAATATAATATGGTTAGTGTTTCACCTACACCTTGATAAGTGTTCTTTCATTGGCTGCACTATATTTGTTTTGAAACTTTACGTAGAAACATTTATGAGAGCCTCTGTAATTGAACGATAGTAAGCTCAGTAGGATTTTAAATATATTATCCATCTAATCATGGGGACATACTTATATCACATCTAATTGAATAATAATATATTCTATATATAATCTTCTAATATTATAATTTTTGAGCAAGCAATTAAATTTGGGTTAAGTTATTAATAGTTTAATGATTAGTTAAGGTTAAGTATATAGGCAAATTAAGTATATAAGTTAAGTTAGGCGTTGTGAGGAATTTTCTGGTGCATGAGATCTCATTCAATTATTTTGTCTCAAATCGACAAGCGCGAAGCGTCACTGAAATACTCATCGGGAGTAACTAATATCTGATCAAATATACATTTATCATAAAAACCTATGCTTTATTATCATAATGATATTATTATTACGCTTTAGGCTAAGTATGTCACGTAATCACTTATATGAATTAATTTTATTATATAATCTAAAATATTTTTAATTTAATAACTTATAGTATGTATTCTATATTTATAAAGCAAGTAATATATTATTTATTATTAGTTAGTAAATTGAAATTTTATACATTATTAATTTTATTTGATACTATAGTTTGAAATATTATTGAAAAATATCACAAAGCTTATAAATATACTGCAAATGAGTTAAGCTCAAATATACAGTACATTAATATTGGCATTTTTATCATTACCATATTTTAGTACAGAAAACAATCTTTCGACACACAGTGAGATCATAATCAGTAATATAATAAACACATATTCACTATCACGTCTTCATTATCTTATGAATAATTTGACGACTTATATATTATAGAATTTATTTATCTGAGTAGTACTGCATATTATAACAATACCTGTGCCAGTAACCTTGCCAGACACAGTTAGTTTCACCACAATAAATGCATTTAATTATTTATTATTAATATCATTAAATGATATTAAAGTTTTTTATAAATTAAAATTTTAAGTTATTTGAATATTTACATATTAAATAAAAATTAATATATATTTTTGTTTATAAATAATAATTATATTACACTATTAAAAACTTTTTTTGTTTCCTCATGGGCATCAACTGGTGGTTTTAAACTAATATATAATAATAATGTTTATTGAACCTTTAAATTTATTGAATAGTATTATAATATATATATTCATTAATAGTCTATATTTAGTACTCATTTAACATATATAAAAGGGTATTACAATATACTAATATGGTACATTATATAATGATGAGTAATATTATCTGTGATAAAAAATATAATTAAATATTATATTATTATTATATTATAGTATTATAATATATGTTATATAATATTATTAATATAGTAAAAAATAATTATATATAATATCAATATGATTTTAATTTTAATCTAAAAAAATTTATTATATTCTAATATCAGTGGATAGTAAAGAAGTCACAGTATATTAAGTATCCAACACTTGTACTACGGATATATATTCCACTAAAAGGCTTGTTTATACCATGTTAATGTTTATGCAAAGACACGACTAGCTTATACGAGCATAGCTTATTGAACTCATATTTTTTAGTCTTATTATCTGATACTATATTGTCTAAGTAATCGAGATTCTTGGTAATTTGCTTACTACATTCTGAGCACATTCTTCAACCAACCCTTGCTAACTGTTGGAATATGATTGACGATAAGTCTTATCTAAGCATTTCATAAGAATATATATACGAGAAATATTTTATCGTTTTACCACCACGTGCCGCTCGAGTTTTGATATAGTATTATTATTTTGAGCAACTAGTAAGTGAATAGAATGTGTCCGAAGGCAGGTAAATCCATGCTCCAATTAGCAGGAGTGCGGGGCTATCTTTGTGGCCGAAACTTTGACCGCTCTCAGGTCCTATATATTCACGGTGGACTTACATGTTGTGATATGAACTATTTCCCCGTTTCCTAGGGAGTAGGCGAACTCGCGTAACCGGGTAATCCGGCTTCTCTCATCCTGTGCTTGTATCGGACGTTCTCTGGGGTCGCGGGGGCCTCTTGCACTCTACATCGCGCCATATCCGGCTGCCAGTGGGGGCCGGAGAACCCAGTCCCTCGCTTCTCCGGCGGGGAGACTCCTATATCTTTCGAAGGAAGAGTTATTGTGAAATCGATACACAACTATTTATTACAATTCATGTCCCCCGGTCGGCTCGAACTTGCCTAATTTGAAATGTATCCTAATAAGCTAGCTATCTCACTGAGTTTTATATATTATTAGACAGTTATGTAACTATAGCCCTTATTACAAAAAGTGTAAAAAAAAAATTCTGGTCTCTAGATATCATCAATATTTGTATGTGTGGTAATTGTATTTCACGTGTAAGTTATAGTCGGTAAACTATGAGTAATCTGTAATATGTTGTATACATTGCTATTTTCTGAAAACACCAATCATTTACAAATTGAGTGTTTTTAATAAAATTATAGATAAAAATATTCATGCGATAGATTCCTTAGTATTAATCCATGTTACGTCTGAACGTTTGCACCTAATTCTTAACTCGTTGAGGTAAGAGCTTAGAAGAGGAGTTTGAAATACTCTACAGAAGACTTAGCTTGCTCTAAACAATATAAAGTCAGCTTTTTCGAGTATATATTCTATAAAACACATAAAATAAAATAAGCAAGAATAAGGAGTATAACTAAAAAACTTGTACGGAGAGAAACTTCGTTATAAAAACTAGAAATAGGTACCACATAATATAGTATGGTGAGTACTCAACGTGTAGTAGGTACTGAAAAATAAGGTTATGTTTATTTATAGTTAGTATATATTATATATTATATTAGTATATATAATATTATATATATTATATAATATATATAGTATAGTATAGTAAAGTTATATATTATATATATATATATATATATATTAGTATATATGTTATATATATTATAGATATATCTATATATATATATATAATATATATATATATATTATATATATATTTAGATATTTATCATTTAATATTATACATATATTCACATTAATCTGATGTAATGTGTGAGTGGGTTTGCTATGTACCTTGTAAAACATATGATTAGTTATATATATAATATATAGAATCATTGCAAACAGATAGATGATAGAAGAGATGTAAGACGAAGAGAGAGAGTGAGAGAATGAGTATATTTATTTTAGTCTGAATTTAATATATAGCAGACGATTTTGCTTAGATTAGTTATTTATTATCATATATTTATTATAGGATATATATATATATATATATATATATATATCGTTATGGTTGTGTTATATATATATTATCTATATATAGAGATAGTTTTTTTTAAGTTCGGTTAAGTATTATTTTTAACCCTAGCAATATCAATACTTACATTATTATTACAATTATTGTATCTATTAAAAAATGTGAAGGTGATTAATGTAATTTACTATACAATATCTTTTAATCATCCAAATTATCATATGTAGTATATAATATATATTATGATGGTTATTAATACTATATAAGTTAATGAGCTATTAATCTTTTAATCTACTTAATTTTCATATATAATATATTATTTATATATATACTAGTATACTAGTATATATATATATATAGTATGATATATTTAATTTATATATAAGTGATTAGTACCTATAATAGCATTCTGCGATTACCGTATAGATGAATTATACAATATTGATTAATTTTAGAGAGAAATTAATTATTATATTATATAATATAATAACTATAAACAGTCAGTTGAAAGGAAAGTTTAATTATATTATGAGTTATGCTATATTATTGGCTATTTTCTACGTAGTAAACTACATTCTATATCATTATAATATTTATATATGTAATATACTACCTTTAATATTAATATAGGTAATATATTATAGATATGAGAGAGTAGTAACATGGGGCAGACTGTACGTGAGGTGCAGCACGAGTAGTACTTCGGAGATACAGTGCCCCTACAATCCTTTATACTATGTTATTGAAAAGAAATAAAATTGACACCTCCTTAAATGCTTTGCTGCTATACATAGCCTATTTCTCTCAAGTAGTCATAATTAGCTATTGGAGGTTAGAGACAGCATTAAAAGAGTATTATCATCCCTCAAGCGATGATAAGTTAAGTAGAAAGTATAAACTATGCAATGGTATACTATAACGTAATTTATACAATCTCTATCACCTATCTATATTTTTTTAATATTTGTATCAGCAAGCTTTCGTAATGTGTTTCTGCGAGAGGTTGCGGTAATATTGGCTTTTAAGTCCACTAGTTGTGTTGCTTTTATACCAGCTAGCTTCTTCTGATAATAGTTAATTATCGCAAGCTAAATATTTCCCGCAGATGTAGGCAAAATTAGAAATTGTGTGTTAGCGAATTCATATATTGACGCTAGAGTTTTCGCAAACGTGCCAAGATTTTGCCGGCAAGAGTAACAATTGACTTATTTGTATTTAAAGCTGTGTTTCAAATTCGGTATATTAAACAATTGTGACTTACCTACGATGTAGTATACTCTCTCTTGATTCTGGTAGTTGTCACATGGTTGCCTTTTATAGTCAATGAGATAAGTTATTTGCGATTATTTCCATAACTACGCGTATCGCCCTTTTTAATAACGAGTAGAGTATGTTGGTAGAATGAGATATGGTCATTGAATCCGCAGATGTCACACCAGCTAAGCACGTTGAATTGTGTTCACTGGCGTCATGAGTTATCTGGACACGCCTATGGCGCAGCATCTTATGTCCTCCAGCCCTGCTCTTAACATAGTTATAGATATATTCTGGAGTTGTAGACAGAAATAACAGTTATATATGTAGAGCGGGAATAGAATATGATAAAATATGGATTATTATTTTGAAGACATGCGCTATGGATAGTACTTTAATGTTAGACCTCATTCTTCGCTGTTCTTAGAATTTATAAATGTAATACCTATACACTTTTTCTGTGAGAGCCATTCAACACTACTTTTATTTATTTCTGATCAATAATGCACAAGGGAGTATCAATACATAAAGACATAATATAATGCTATTGTACCTCTTACTGCGCTCTACGACTAATAGAAAATAGCATCCGACGTTGTCTAGGAACGTTGTGTGTGAAACTCCGTTGGACAGCGTAGCTGAGCAAATATAATAAGGTACTCTGTCTCTTTATGCAGCTTAATTCCTCCATACAAATGACCTTTTGAAAAAGCGTTCATTAGCAGCATGATAATATATTCGATAAGATTCATGGTTGTAACGAGTTAGACATTGCAAAGTAAGACATATCATACCATGGCAAACAAGAAAAACTATGTTTCTAAATTATATTAATGTTCGAGGAATCAAGACAGCAAACCTCTCATTATTACGCTTTATCGCGTAGTACTTCCCAAGTTCAAATATGTCTAATGAGATACTTTATTGTTTTGCAGATGACATCCTGCATGGGTTGCAAGAGCTAATTTAACTAAAAGATAAATCAAAACACAATCATCAATACCATAACTGATCTCAATGCAGTCGTTCTCTAGTTAATACATATTCTTGGTCAATGGTTGTAGCAATTAATTAGGGGATTAGCAATATCTCATTTTAGTAAAAATTCGCTCAATGACTACGATGCATATTTAAGACTTGCCTAGATTGTATTTCAATTCGAATTTAGAAGTAATACTATAGTATATTGCATATGTTTTCTCGCACCTCCGCCATTGTCTAATTAAGCTCTGTCTAGCAGGCATAGTAAGTGATGATGATATTCTTCAGCTCCCCATGGCTCCACCCTCCGAAACCACTTGCATTCAGCACATAATTTAGAAAGTGAGTAGTAATTATACTTCTCAGTTAGCATAGTATACTAAGAAAGATATCGGAAGTATCAGAATTCCTGCCTCTAGAAAAATGACCTGCAATAGTATCTGTCCTGACAATCTATATGCGATAAAGTCAATGCGTTTTGTAAAAATCTGTGCTCTATATTGATTTATTTCTGTATGAAAATATAGCATATGTGATTACTTACGTAGCTGCAAGCTTTCGTCACAGGAATTTGATATAAGAAAAAACGATCTCAATTTAGAATTTTCAAACGAACAACCACCGTGCCAGGCTCACTCGAGTCTTTTCATCTCTTGCTCCAGTTATATTCTTTTTAAGTTACTGACGAACCTAATAACTAGTGACTACTCTGATTTGTAATGTTCCCGCTCTCCTCTCATGGAAACTCTTTATCAACTAAATGTCGTAGAAATACGAAAGCAGGATGCTTCAGGTTTATGATCTTTCTTGATATCAACGAAATCTCATGAGGCATAACTCCCTATGAGAAATAGATTTCGACTTATTGTTGTAATATATAGTAGATGCAACGCGTTGGCCCTAAGTAAGAGTTAGACTGATAGTAAAAAATAGATGGATAAACTAATGACTTAGTTATGATTTTCAGACGAAGCTGTATATGGAACTTACGTGTTAAGTTTCCGTTCTATTATAAAAAGACTGCTTCTTTGAGAATTCGGTGTGCTGGGATTCTTATTTTTTCTTCTTTCTCACCTTATGTGCTCCAACCCCTCTCCTTCGAGTGGAATATGGTATATTTGATGGACAGGACCATACGTGGAGAGATGTGCGAGAGCGATAGAGTAACACTTGAATGAAAGGTTCTTAATTCACACGATTCTTATTACAAAAAAAACTGGCAGCACTCTTAGTCCCAATCTAATCAATTTCTTTCCCCGTGCCGTTTTCAATGACCCTTACTTCTTGGGCTTCGTGACCATTTCGTTGATGTGCCGATAAAAATCTTTGTTTCTCAGTTAGTTTCCAAGGAACTCATGTAACGTGCTGAGAGAAATCTTTAGTTCTCAGTGAGAGAGGTGTGTATTTATATGGATGGGACTATGATCATCAAATTCGTGGCTGTGTCGTGAACTGTTTTCTTTTTTTCGGCCACCTTTCCTCTTGAAAGATTCGATATTCTTTTTATCTTCAAATCTCTTGGGTTTATATTTCGTTTTGGAAGATGATCATAAATGGTTTGTGCTTAGCGATGAGTAAAGACTTGGCTTTAGAAATATAATGACGAAGACAGATTAATGGACTATGTAAGATGAGTATTCATAAAAAATTAACGATGCAGGATTCTGAAAAAAAGAATGAATTGGAAACAAATCTTAATTGCGAATCAGCTGAAAATACCATATATTGCGAATCTCTTCTAATGCTCCTTTCTAGTTTGAAAAGCTGTTACTCGTCACTTGGGTTCCCTCTTGATCGTATGTATTCTAGTAGCTCGCACAAAAACCCTCAGCTTACTATATCCACGCTTACTTTTTAATCTTAAAGTAACCACAGCGCATCTAGGAGTAGACATATCATATCCCAATGGAAATTAATCCAGATTTTCTAATCATAGGGATTTAAGCTTAAATCTGTAAAAACATAAAATTATATGCAGGTACTTATAATATATTATATACATAGCATTATATACGTAGTATACTAGTATAGTATATATGCTCCACTAATATATATAATAATACAACTCACATAAATATTTAACTTTAGATTCAATCTTTTATATTAGTTATTTTATAGTAAGGTATACTTTATTATTACTTATTAGTTTCTTAAATATATTCTATCTGTAACCTACGTAATCATTAACAAGACCAGGTATACAATATTAATTATTATACTGTTT
Organism: Trachelipus rathkii; assembly: GCA_015478945.1. Lineage (NCBI taxonomy): Eukaryota > Metazoa > Arthropoda > Malacostraca > Isopoda > Trachelipodidae > Trachelipus > Trachelipus rathkii. Next base: position 18,708 of record JABUQX010040328.1, read on the forward strand.
GTAGAGACATATTTATTTTATATTTTATAACGAAATAACTTTTTTATGATTATATGATATATCCTGTTTTATTCATTGTCTTTGAAAGTGTGAGCAATGGGACAATAACTCCCTCAATTCCACCTCAACCTTTGCCAAGTGGGGTCCCTAGTCAATATGCCTGGTTACATTCTGTACACAGGTTGGGGGCACGGTGGCATCACCACACCTACAAACACACACCCCACAGCACACACACAAGTGTTCACACAGCACACTCACATCACACGGTGGGGTTGCTTTTTCCACTACACACATCATCATCACACACCCACATATTATTATATTTTTATCTATTATATTTATATATATATATATATTATATATATAGTATATATATTTATCTATTATATTATATATACTTAGTAATATTATATATATATATATTATATATATAATATCAATTCTTCCCCTTTAATGAAATCTCTGCTACGCCCATATATATATATATATATATATCATATACTACATTAGATTATATATTATATATCTATATAACTCTATATATATATACTATATTTAATTATTATATTAATCATAAATATACTATTATAATATATATTATATATAATTAATATCTATATATTATATATATAATCTATTTATATATATACTTATAATATATATATTTATATAATATATATCTATAGTATATATATATATATATTCAAAGTGTACTATATATATTATATATATATTATACTATAGTATAGTATAAATATATATAGTATTATATATATATACTATATTATTATATTTATTATTATTGATTAATTAATATTATTATTATTATTATTATTATTATTATTATTATTATTATAATTTATTAATTTAATTCTACTGTATGGTTATTTGTGGTTGTTATTTAGGCATAAATTCCAAACTGAAACTTGTCCCATTATTCAATTATTATTATATATTATTATATTATTATTATTATATTATTATTATTATAATTATTATAATTATAATAATAAATCATAATAATATATGTTTTATAATATATTTTAACGTAAGTCAGATGATAATAATAATACATAATAATATAAAATAATAATAATAATAAATAATTAATAAATAATAATAAATAATAATAATACTATAATTATAATAAGAGATAATAATAATAAATAATAATAATAATAGTATAATTTATTATAATAATTATATATTGTGTGACTATTCTTTATGTATCAATAACACCTATTTCAATAACATATATATTATATATATATATATATATAGTTTATATAT
>JABUQX010040328.1:25000-32500 GCA_015478945.1 Trachelipus rathkii
GATTTGGACTATGGTGTGAAGAGATTAAATAAGATGAATATTGAATTATAAAAAAAAAAAAGATGATCATGGCCATTCCTTAAAATAGTCTTTTCAAAGTGAAAAAAAGGAAAACAATAAGAAAAATGTGAAAATAATGATGATAAAATTAAACTTGTTTCAACATTATTAACAAAGATAACGACTGACTATTTGAGATAAAAGAATATAGAACGAGATCAATGAGAGAAGGAAATGGGGATCACTTCAGAATAGGGTTGGCTGATCACCGGAAATTGCTGATGCTATGGTTAATGCCCATAATCCATCAACTCTACTTCTACTACTGAAAAAAGATTTTCTTCAGCCTACACTGTTGAAATTAGACTTGAGAAAACAAGATTTTGGACAATTATATTTGATAGAAAATGAGCGGGACAGAAAATTCATTTGAAAATGGGCGAAATGGATTGCTGGACATACGTCTGCCATTTTTCTTTTTGTAATAAAATATTTGGATTAAAGAGATTAATAAATCACGTCATTCACAATATAATATCTCCATCAAGGGGTATCTTTTCAAGAAGAGATTATCCCAACATATATATAAAAGGGGTAAAGAACAAAATTAACATGTTCAGCTGCCAAGAAATGTCAAGCAATAATCATTTACTCAGATATTTGGCCTGCTCATATACAATGAAGCTTTATATGTATGTCAGGGCAGTGGATTGGTCAAAAGATTCTCAAAGAAGAGGGGAACAGTTATCAAAATCAGTATTCTTAGTTGTTGTCCATTATAAAAAGGTAATGAGACGCGACTGGTGTTATACAATGCGAGACGTTTTATTCATTCCTTGCATTCCTAGTAAGTAATACATGATGCTATATTTTCTCAAAATCAATTAAAGATTCTAGATTACTTTTATCGTAGAATAATTGGCAGGTCATTTTAGCAGATCCACCAAATTACTACAACTTAAGCTAACTGAAATTCAAAAATATCAAAAATTTGCCAAATACACAAGCTTATCCAGATATGGGGGGCAACCCAAGAAAAATCGGAGATTCACCATATTATATGTTGCAAAGGATCATGAGCAAAAAATTGCAATTACTATTATTCTTCACATTCGAAAAACTAATCAAGAAATCTTAAATGCAAATCACTGCAAGCTAATGGAGAATATAATTAGATTGCAACAACCTTTTGAAGAATTAACTAAAAGAGTGAGTGATGATGATGTAAGATTTATCTTTGTAATACCTGCAGTTAATGGCATTGCAAAAATATTAGCAAAAACGTTGAAGGATAGCGGTGTAAAAAAACTAAATGAAAGAAGAACCTATTCATATCCGTCACTCAACCCATACGCACCTCCCTACATAGTAGCAACTATTGTAATTACATTAGTAATGATTGTGGATACACTTAATGGTCCTTTTACTATTGTTTTTTTTATAAAATAGACTTATCTGAAAGTAGAAGTTAAAGTTTTCATGTATATTTCCAGAAAATATTTATCTATGTCAACTTCCCATTTACAATATACTGCCGAACATGAGAAATCCACATAATGATGTTCACTATGAAAGAATTCTGAAAATGAAAGATGGCAATATGAGAAGGAAACATTCAATTTTCTGGAGTGCTTTGATGACATCCCTCAAGTAAAAATCGTCAAGAGGAAAATGAAGAACTTCAGATATTAATCAAACCAAGTGTGGACCTGATCAATCGAGGAGAAAAAAGTTAAAATGTAAACCTAGAAGCAATAGTGAGAGAAAACAACATGAATCGAAAAAATACTATGTCAAACTTACTGTGGGAAATATTTTCAAGCACACTTTGTGAACCGAGAAATCGGATGCTGATGCCACTGTTATGGTGGAAAGAATAGAAAATTTCATAATTCTGATGGGATATTACGGGAAGTAGCAAGGCAATATCTCTCTGCTCCACCTTCAAAGTGTATTTGAGCTAGAGAAATGTTTAGTCCATAGCGTAAATATTTATAACAAGTAAAAGGAATTATCTTTTTACATTTATCTTAATAAATGATGATAGAGCATACAAAATACTTAAGAGTATTTCATTTTAAATATTAGAATTAGGCTTAGCTAAATAGCAATGCATAAGCTATTTTAACTTTCCTTTTCACTGACTTTGTTTTAATAATATAATTTAATTTCTCAAATTCTATTTGTGATTATTATACACATGTATCGATAACTAGCTGGTACATCATCTTATCATATATATATATATATATATATATATATAAATAATATATATAATATATATATATATATAAGTATATATATATATATATATATATTATAATATTATATAATATATATTATATAAAATATATATATATAATACATTATTATATATATATATATATATATATATATATATATTATTTATATCTATATAATTATATATATATATTTATATATAAATATTATATATATATATTAATATCTAATATATATATGTATATATGTTTCAAATGTTAGTTTGTTAAATTAAAAACTCTTTAATAATTTAATGTAACTCCAGAAGCTTTGATTGGCATTTATATTTATTTTTTTCCCTTATTGTCAAATGCATATTTTTGTTTTACATGTTTTTTCTTTGTCAAGAAGTTCATACCCCATTATTAAGCTTGTACCAAAGTGTTTTATATTTTGCTTTGTTTTTCTCTTATTTTTACCTCAAAAGTGTATTTTTGTTTAAGATGATAACTATCTATTATTTATCTAAAGAAAATTTGTTTATTTTGTAATATATTGTTGATTTTAGAATATTAAAATTATTTATAACATAATTCGTTTGTATTGTTAATTTAGGTCAGAGAACCTTTGCCACAAACTTATTCAGAATTTTGTGAAAAGAGTAAACGTATCAGAAAACGAAAGAAGAAACGAAAAAGGAAGAAGAATAATGAAAAGGAAAGTGTAGCTCCTCCTCCCGCTCAGGAAAGTGTTTTTGTTTTAACCGATGATGATACCCTTCAAGTTAGACTCCAGGAGCAAATGAAAATAGAAGATAGTGAAATTGATGATGAGTTTTTAACATTTATGAAAGCGAGTCTGACTCACAGGTTAAAGTGGCAGCAAGTTAAGAAAGAAAGAAAGAAACAGGAAGAAGAAACTTTCTCGGACTTCGAGGAAAGAGTAGGTATCCTTCTCATTGTTTCATTAGTTCCATTAATGGAATGAAAAGATGATATTTTAAAAGAATTTCCCTGCAGTTTGAAATTGTTCCAACATTTTTACCAAACCAAAGTAGGCTGGTTTTCTTACCTCTTCTAACTTAACTTGCTTTATTAAACTAAAGTTGGTCTGTCAAACAAAACAAATTTTTTTTTTTTTACTTTTTGGTCAAAATATGTTTATTAATTTTCCGTAAATCTGCTTCCTGATAGATCAATAGTTGAACGATAGATATAGTAAAGAATAGGGCAGATCAAAGAATATTCTTTATTAAATAATGTAAAGAACCTATAGATACAATTTCCCATACAACTATAACATCATCATCATCATCATCAAAGAGACAACTCAAACCTTCCACTATCCTTAATATTCTTATTGTGTCTTACACTCGTGATCTTAATTGGAAGGATTACAATATCACTCAAGCTCTGAAGAAATTAGGTCCTCTGAGGCCCTTCAAAATTTTTCACCACTCATTTGTTTGGTCTTTATAGGGGTGTCACGGTCCTTGTATAAAGTATGTCTCCCATATTTAGGGTTGTTCCATACACAACTGCTCTTAAAAAGATATGAATTTGGGGCTCATCAGCTCACTTACTCTCAATAATCCTCCCATTTCTTCGTTCTTCCAACTGTTGCTTCAATGTTTACACTATCAATATTACAATGAACTCTGCTCTTCTGAACTGATTAAACGCATACCTTCCATTGAGATAGTTTTTTTTATGCTTCTTTCAACGCTGCTATATCCTTTTTTTGTTCAGCTTGTGATCCCATTCTTAACCTATATGCCCAATCATTACATTCTATTTATAAAGTCTTGAACATTTTTCTATCTTTATTTTCCACTACCTTTGGCGCCATGTATTGGTGCAAGTAAGACTTAAATCTTTGAATATGTATTATTTTTTTCTGAAGGGGTTTTCTATGGACCTTCAGGCCTTTCTTTTACCAGAGGAGTTTTAAAAAATTACGAATCTCAAATAATCTGTGCGTACTCGTGAGTGAGTATCGTCTGTATAAGAATAATTATAATTTTATAATAATCATTATTTTAAAAACTAACCACTAAGTCTATTTTGGAAATAAATAAAACTTTTATTTTTTTTTTATGAGAAATTCATACGAGCATAAACTCAGAAATTTTCTTTAACTTTTCATTTGAGACAAAATTCCATCATAAATAATCATAGTAAGCTTAAAAAACATCCCAATGAAATGATAACAAAATTTTGAGAATAAATTCAAGCTATGCCCAAGGTCATTTTTATGATTTTAATGTAAAACTGGTTTTCATGCTTTTATAGGATGGCGAATAACATTTTTTTTTCAAAACTAATCTACTATATTGTTTTTATTTGTAGGAGCATCCTGATGTTACTAGAGAGAAGAACATGAAGGAGCTTTATGGAAGTTCAGCGGCTCATGTTCTTGCCATGGAAACGGCTATGCAGTTATCCTTCGATCGAATCTCCACGCTTCATAAGCCATCAATGTATCCTAATATTCCTATCAAACTTAGATTTGAATAATATGGAGACAAAGTGGATGTCAGTAACCAGATCATTTGAGTGGATGTGTTTCTGAACTTTTGGTCAGTGCATTTCTTTGACGACTTGACTACCCCATTATCGTTGTTGTTAAAGAAATGAAAAAAAAGGAATTTTTTCACCGTAATTGAATAGAGAACTTTAATTATTCTATCCAATGGAGTGGTAATTTGATAATTCCCAGACAAATTCTTTAAATACTTCTTTTGAGAATATAAAAGAAAGATAAGCTTTTTTAGTTTTACAGATGTTTTATTTTCTCTTTGTAAGACAGGAAAATATTTGTCTTGTCAAGAAATAAAAATTTTAACAATAATAAAATTATTTGATTTGCATGATTCGTTTATAAAATTTAAGGCAAGAAAACTTTTGTCTTGTTGAGATATAAAATTTTTAATAATAATAATAAAATTATTTGGTATACATTATTCGTTTAAAAAATTCTAAATTGTATTCTTACTTAATAAATAATTTCTACATTTTTTGAGAATAGTTTTTTTTTTAATTTTTTATCATTCTAGTCCAAATAGCTTACTGAAAAAATATATATTTAAAAAGAACATTAGTGATTAGATTAAGTAAAATTTGTTTTAAAAGTTACCATTGTGAACACTGAGGACAACCTGTAGTTTCAAAGGCATTATGAAAGTATGCATTTAACTCTCCCTTACCATTCAAATAAGTACGCAGAAATATATAGAAATCTTTTGCGGCAACGGTGTTTCTTTTGTATAACATTTAATTTGAACTAATATGGCACTATATAATTAGTTTTTCTGTATGCAACTTTTTACTTTGTACCATTTTATTAGTAAAGGCTTTTAATTGGTGGTGTACCTTTTTATTAGTAAAGGCTTTTTAATTGGTGAGGCCTCACGTATTTTGTTTCTTCTCGCATCTTTTTTTTTTAAGTTCCATATATCAAACTACCTATATAGTCTGTCAGTGCATATCTTTTGGATTCTTTCAATTTTAGTTTTTTCTATACACTTATTTTTCCTTCATTTCATTTCAAAAATATTTTTTCAAGAGCACGAAGATTACCGTTTTAAATTATCGTATCTCCACTGCCGCCTCATTGTCATTAAATATTAAGCAACCCTGCCATCGTTGCCAAATTTAATTTCTAGCTAAATATTACTTTTTCTGGAATTCATCTACCTTTAATATCAATACCATATTTGCATATCCGCTAGAAGCAGGTCTCCTTAATGATGTGTAACCATCTCTAGTGACCTTGACAAGCGGTGTTTGAATTTGTTTTGAAGTTTTGAATTTGTATTCGGGCATTCATTTTTATTTAATGCTGGCGAATGGCGCCAAGATAAATTCCATAGCGAGTGCATATACGTAAGATAGATATTCTACTATGTTAATTTACAGGGAAATTATAAACAAAAACTAAAACGTCATAATAAAAATATTCAAACTGAACACACGAGTTCAAATGGAAACATTGACCACCATCAAAACATCTTTTGCAAGTAAAACTTCGCAGTTCGGTCCCCGAAAATTTAGTAGTAAAAGTTAAAATATTTATAAAGCAACCACAAAAGCAATTTTTTTTAACCGGGTAAAGAGAAGTTAAATTAGCTCTAAATGAATTCAAAATGAGCAATTTAAAATATGAAATGAAAAAAATATTTTGCATAATTTTTCAGTGTACCAAACTTTTAAAATAAAGAATAACTTATTTTATACGTTTAACAATTTTTTTTAGGAGAAAATGAACACGTTATATTAATAGTAAGACTTTTAAGACAAATATGCTAAAAGGAATTATATAATTAACACGAGTATAATAGGAATTATTTATTTTACAAAAGAAAATTAAATAACTTTTACAATACATTACAATAACACTTCGATCATCGGAATTAAGGTTCTGTAATAAACTTAATACTACAACTACAAATTTGAGAGCTAGTACAAAAACAAAAAAAAAATCTAAAATGAATTCACAGAACTCTTTAGTAACTTCACTGTAGAAGCCCAACGACACGATAGGGCCCGCAAAGTGCGCCCCTTCGAGTGCTGAAATAATATACTCACCTAGACTCGCACATTAGAGCACCCCAAGCAGACGTACATTACTGCGCATCTAACGTGAAATATTTTATTCATTATATATTAAGATTAGTTATTGTTGTAAACTTTCACATTACATTCATTTTGTATTTAATTCAAATATTCACCGAGTTTCCTAATATTTGTATGACGAGTTGATCATACGTTTCAATGTCTATTATCTCGAGTGTTCCATAAGAAGCTTAGTCACATTATTACATTTTGATATATTCCACATAAAATTACGAATTATCTCACGGAAATCATCACCATATTGATAAGGAATCCTGAAGACAGAACCATTAAATTATTGTGAGAGAAAAGAGTAATGAACTTTTGTGTTATCTCACGGATCAGAATTAATCAATAATACATACTTTGTTACAATTTAAACCTTTTTCAATGCTCAGCTCCATGTATATTGTTCTTATATTATATATTTATCAAAAGGTAATGGAGTTATAGTATGAAAAATGTGGCAACACCCCTACCATTTAACTTATATAGTTTGGCTCTCACTCTTGTCAAATTAGTTAAAAGTTATGCGTTTAACTTCTTGTATATCAGGACGTTTAAAGAGGTCTATTTTAGAATAGAAATATACTCACGATTATGTTTATAGCACTCAGCCCTATTGACTTAACTATATGTCATTTCACACTATCTATTATTAAAGTGA
>JABUQX010040328.1:35000-40000 GCA_015478945.1 Trachelipus rathkii
ATTATATATAATTGTTAATGATATATATTATATTTAATATTATATATATAATAATATTATCAATATATATAATATATTATATATATATATAATATTATTTAATATATTATATATAATAATATATATTGATATATATATATGTATATTATAAACATATATTTTATATATTAAATTATAATATATTAATAATATATATATATATTATACCTTGTAATATATATATATATTAATTAATATATATTAATTAATATATATATAATATATATATATATATATTATATATATATAATATATTTAATATATTATATATATATATTATATATATATATTATATATTATTATAATATTTATATTATATAAATATGGTACTATTGTATGATATGATTAATTATTTATATTAATATATTAATGTATTATTATAATTAATATATTATATTTATTATATATTATATATATATAAATATTAATATTATTAATATTAATTATTATATTAATATATATAATATATTAATAATATATAATATATTATATTATATAGATAATAATATATATATATTAATTATATATAATATATTAATATATTATTATATATAATAATATCATACAATTATAATATACTTTTATATTATGTAATATATTTAATATGAAAAAAATTAACTCTAAAAAATATATTTTACATATATATATTTAAATAAATTATTACTTATATATTTATATATATATATATATATATTATAGTTTAATATAATAAAATAATTTATAAAAATATATATTTAAATTAATATATATTAAAAATTCCCTATTTTCCATTTTATATATATAACACAACTACGGTAACTTCTAAAGTAGGTACCTATATATATTCAATATAATATATATATTAATATATTAATATATATTATATATATAATATATATATATATATACTATATTTATATATTTAATAATTTATTTAAATATCAATAATAGTCAATTTAGGTATTTAAAACTATATCATATATTGTAACCTATATATACATACTATCTGAACATTACTAATGTTATGACATATATTTCACTAGTATCTACTGTTAATAATATATCATATACTGTATATATATATACTAATTTGTACAATATAATCTATATTCATTTATATTGGAATTATTGTAAAATATATTTAAACTCAATATATTATAATAAATAAATATACTATTAAAGATTTATATTAATAATATTTATCATATATATATCATTATACTTTATATATATATATTAAATTTATAAGTATTTATAATTTAAAATATTTATCATATATATACTATTAAATATATATATATCTGGTAACACGGGTACATATATATATATATAAAAAACATTTATTTCATAATTATATATAACTGTATTGACTGGTTAACATTATATAATAACTAGCTTATTTATATTACCACCTATATTAACAAACAAAGCAATATGAGAAATTACATATATATATATATAATTAGATATGAAACAGATCGCGCTCAGGAGCGTATTCAGGTATCGCAACATCTCAATATTCTAACTTTTTTTATTACTTATCACGACAATATAATGTATTATTATTCCCATTTGTCGATTCTCTCCTAAAGTTTCTTGTTTACCTATAATGTTTCCATACAAATGCGCAGTTTTTTAAAAAATTTATCATCTTAAAGATGGGTCTCTTTTTATATTTTATAACAGGTTCTTCGAAGTAGGACTTCCGCTCTGAGTTTGTTTTTAACAAGGCTGGGTCTATGATAGCAAAGTTGGCTACCGCTTGCGGAACAGCCGGTTTGTGTTTATAGTATCAGTTATTTTTGGATTCTCTTTAAAGATTTTTTTTTTTTACTTGATTCTTAGTCTTTTCTGCGTTCAAATAACATCTTATTTTTAATTTGGTACGCTGGCGAAGTAAATTGCATGACATAAGCACGATGTTGTTTATACGCGGGGGCTCACCCCCGTAACACACACCTAGTGAGTGCCTCGTTAAAAAAAAGTAAAATAACACGCCTCTGTCATCTCATTATTTTGAACACTAAGCCTATATAAAAAAGCAATCTTAAAAATCTATAATTATATTTATCTATTTAAAACCAGTTAAAATAACAGTCACCTCTTTGTTTATATTGTTCATAAAAATGAGATAGCATTCCTGTGCGATGTAAAATTATGAGCTATAAATAATCAAAACTCTTGGTTGAGCACTCTCATAGCAATTATTCTGGAGCTGCAATGTTTAACCCCTCTATCTGTACGAGTCAGGTTTAAAAAATCTCAACTTCAAAACAAGAAAGTCTAACAAGGTTGAAAAAATAGATTAGGGTATCCGAGAGGTAATTATTGCTAATTCGACAGCAGAGAGAGAGAGAGGAGAGTTAGAGAGAGACGAGAGGGAGAGAGAGAGAGAGAGAGATTGCACATTGACTGAGCACGAGAGAGTTAAGAGAGAGAGAGAGAAAGAGAGACGAGGCTCAATTATTTCATATCATTAGACAATAATCTTTCTCTTTGATCAAAGTCTCTTCCAAACCTATAAAATTAATAAATATATTATTTTCTAACGATCTAGTAGTACAAATAATTATTAAGAAATAAATAAAATAATCGCAATTTCACCTGTAAGCACAAAATAATCGATCCCTCAAAAGGCACAAATTACCCAAACCTAGCACGTTCCTCACCTGTCCCAACTTCCCGTCCCACGTCCCTTCAGTTAAATTATATCCTGCTCACATAATTCAAAATATCAATCTTTAATCGTAAAATTTCTTTACTCTGACGTAACGCGAAAATATTTCCCCAAGTCTTCTGTTTTGACTGATTCTTGGCTTTCCGTTCCTCTGGCCCCATGGTACCACAGCTTACAGTCATCAGTCACAGTCCCATTGTTCCGTCTCATAGTCTTAAACCCCTAACGTTTCCACTGAAATCTCGTTTCCATCTCTGGTCCAGTCCAGTTTTCTATGTATATCACTGATTCGGTATATAAAGGATAATTCGAACTTGACTTCTATCATTTCACTCTCATGAATAAGAGAAAATTCCTGTGGCAACAAACTAACCTAAATAACTACTAACTATATAAAAATATATTATAGTATTATTCCTACTAATTAATACTTATTTCATATTGTAAATTTAATTATTATAATATATTAATAATTATAATATATAGGTTATTATAGGGTATTATATATAGAAATCATAAATTAAATCAGTTAATATTATATTAATTATATATTAAAATTATAAACTATTATTTTATTATTTATATAATCTATATGTCAGTGGCGCTTTTAATGGAGAGGTAGGCACTAGAAAGTAGGAACGCCCTACTTGATCCTTTTTAGCTCGAGATCTTCCAAAAAAATATTAAAAAGATCGAGTCAATAAATTATATATAATATATAGTATATATAGGTATAATATATATAATTTATATATATATATAGGTAAATAATATTATAATTATATATCACATGAGTATAATGGTCTTAAAAATATAAGTATATTAGTATATTAATTTAGTAATATTATTTGTATTTATATAATTTTATAAACTAATTTATGTGGTAAATTACTAATACATATTATATATACCTATTATTTGGCTAATGTTATAATATTACTTAATAATAAATTACATATAAATAATTTTATATAATATTCTATAAATAGGGTGTATCATTTTCGTTTCGAAACGTCTAAAACCCTATTTCAGATGCCCGGCATGACAATTTCTATTCTTTCGATTCTTTTTTTTTAATAGTGCGATCGGTGGCAATTGTTAAATCTTTCGGATTCAAAAAAATTAGTTCTTTATTCTCTATGGCAAGGCAACTTTGGATGTGCCTGACGAGTCGGTATCAGTCATTTTTTTTTTTTAATATATTCACCCATTTAAAATATGCATTAGCAAGAATTATAATTATAATATTTCAATTATTAAAACATAATTATAAAATAATTTAACTAATTAAATTTAATTATTTTCTTCTTATATTATACCTACACAATTGTACTTAATACTACTTATATATTAATTATAATCCAATTTTTAATAATTTAAATTATTGACTCAACTCTAAGCATTGATCGGAAGAAACCGCGGTCTGACTCAAATTCCTTTTCTACGGCGACGAAATATAAGGTTTATTGCCTCTGACTCTTAGATCAGTTGCTAATATTTTTTATGTTATTAAATAATAAAGATTGTGTGTGGAGTTCTAAATTTGATAATAATTTTCATTTTCATTATATTATTTTTATTAGCTGATTTTCTATGTTTTTGTACAAATTGAGCTTGTTAGTTTTTTGTTAAATACGGGAATATATTGGAAATCAGTATCGATTTTAGTTTCATAAAAATTACTAAATTTCTTTATTTATCGATTAATGTTGTAAAGCCTAATTGAGAAATTCAATATGATTAAGAAAATTATGTGCAATACAGCGAAAGATATCGTTTATGAATCTATATTCCATTTCTTACATTGTCCGCTAATATATATTATATTTATATACTATATATATATATATAATTAAATATATATTATAATATAATATATTAATATTATAATATATTAATAATATATTTAATATATATTATATATATATATTATTATATTAATAATATTAATTATATAATATAGCATGGAAAAAATACCACAAGAAATTTGCTGAAAAAAGAAAGAAAAATTTGATCTTCTTTATATATAAATAATAGTAATATAATATATAATATATATATATATATATATATTTTATATATAATATAGTATACTACTAATTTATCGTACTAGTAAACTATATTAATAACCCTCGTACTGTAAAAAGAATTATACAACTATTATACAACATGCAGGAGTTACTTGACTCGACAGGCTCTAATCGTAGCGCCACGTATAAACATCGATAGCAACGTTGTAGAAGAGTAAGTACTCTACAATTAGACTTATGAGTCTTGTATAAGGAGCTCTCTCAGGTAGGTTAAA
>JABUQX010040328.1:47500-50498 GCA_015478945.1 Trachelipus rathkii
AATGGTATGATAAAATTTAAAGATATTTAAAAAAAAACAAAAAAAAAACAAAAAAAAAAACAAAAAAAAAACAATAAAAACAAAAAAAAGAATAAAAAAACAATAAAAAACAAAAAAAAACAAAAAAATGATGTTAAAAAAAACGATTTAAAAAATACACGTTTTTTAACAACTCTAATCACAACCCCAGAAAATTCCCTCATACGCTATCATGCCTTTCAACATAATCACCCTATTGCACATAAAAACTTTAGTTCCCTATCCTCTGCCAAAGATTAGGTCGACAGAAATATCCTTGATAGTCTCTACATTTTTAATTTGAAACCGGAATTGAATAAGGATTTGATATTTATGTCTTGCTACTGTGTAGAAGGCTTAGTTTATAATGATAGCTGTTTTATTGTTTTATGAGAGATTGAGTTGTCGAGACCTTTTTAAATATTTTAAAAGGGTGTTAGTAGTTAGAGATGTAGTGGTTGAAAAAACTTTTCAATACTATGTTGAAAGTTTGGTGTGTGTATGTGTATGTATAGCTGTATATTTGAGGGCATGACTTTCTCTAGAGGTTGACATATGCTTAAAGAAGTGATATTTTAAGGTAAAAGAATGCCTTAATTGAGACAGACCAGTTTTCTTTTATCTTTATAGCCATCCTTCAATATTATGAGGATGAAGTCGTATTCCGGTGGTAAATTGTATCTCAGTTAGAAAGCTGATGTCTGTGGGTTCAAGATATTTTAGATGTATGAAATGTCTATCAGACCAGTGGCTATTGGTATTTTGAGTGAATTGATTGGGTTGTTGTTGTTGTTGTTGTTGTTGTTGTTGTTGTTGTTGTTGTTGTTGTTGTTGTTGTTGTTGTTGTTGTTGTTGTTGATGAATATTGTGTTGAATTGTTGTGTCAATGTAGGTAAAATTTGGCTCAAGTTGGGTCAGTCTTAACCATCTTGTGATTTTCCGATTGTTGTTTTTGTGTATTTAACATTTTGACTTGCAGAAGAAGTTTGACTAGTGCTGTATGAGTTGAGTATATAACAGTGTAGATTTGGAATGAGGAGAGGGTTTTTCTGTTTTTTTAGGGCTTCGATTAGAAGGAGTTCTGTTTTGTGAGTTATGAAATATTTTATTACTTGCATTGTTTTTTAGTCTTTTGGTTTGCTAAATTTTTCTGTAGATTGTCTTTGAACCCTTTTGATTTTTTAAAGTATTATTAAAAGTGGAAATTTGCCTGGGTTGTTTATTAGTGTTCTTAAGCTCGTTTTATTGTGCTGATTTTGGTCTGTCTTAAGATTAGATTAGCTTTGAAGATTTGGCTTATGATTAGGGATTGTGTTTAAAAGTGATAGGTTTGGTTTAATTGTTGGGCAGTATATATAGGAATAATGGGGGATATGGAGGTATATTATGTTGTGATGAGAGATGTTTTTGAGTATTTTTATATATTGGATACTATTATTGGTTTCTAAGATGTTTTTCGTCAGTTTGTGGTTTGATGTTAGATTATATAGTTTTTTCAGGTGTGTAGTGTTCGGTTATTTGGAAGTTGTTTTTTTGTGTATAGATCATATCTGTATAACCTTGTTTTATGTGTTCTTGCGGGAGTGTGTTTAATGGTTAAGACTATGTTGTTTTATGTTTTGAGTGAAAAACCTGCAGTTGCGTCATGCGCACATATCGAATTTTTATGGATTAATATGTATGATTGATGATGCTATCGCTATTTGATTGAGCACTTAGCCAATTAAAATGCATTTAATGAAGTTTTCAATTGTCAACTGTAATCGGTGTGCTCCGGCTGGCGCGAATCGGCAATTAAATTTCTTTCAGAAAAGCAACAAACCGGTATTTAAATCCTGTATTTATTTGATTAAACATGAAACAAACCGGCAGTTAACTTATATGACTAAGCAAAGAACACGTTGTTAAAATTGTGACAGCTCATCACTGATAAATTCCAATGAATTTTTATGCGATCAGAAATTTTTGTATTACAAAAGCATTACCGGAATCAACATTAATGTTCAGAAATCAAGGGTAAGGGTAAGGGTAAGGGTAAGAGGCAAGAGCAAAGGAAAAGGAGCAGAGGAGCAAGGGCAAGGAGGCAAGGAGCAAGAAGGAGAGCAGAGGCAAGGGCAAGGGCAAAGGCAGAGTCAAGAGGCATAGGGCAAGGGTAAAGGTAAGGGTAAGGGTAAGGAGTAAGGGTCAAAGAGGTAGGGTAAGGGTAAGGGTAAAGGCTAAGGGCAAGGGCAAGGGCAAGGGCAAGGGCAAGGGCAAGGGTAAGGTAATAAGTAAGGGTTAAGGGTAAGGGTAAGAGGAGTAAGGGTAAGGGTAAGGGTAAGGGAAAGGGCAAGGGTAAGGGCAAGGGTAAGGGTAAGGGTAGTCACAGTGCAGAGGATGAGAGATGCATCCTCATGTGAATACATTGTTCTAAGTCATAGTGACGTCACTATTTTTCATAACATGGTTTTAAAACACTGTCATTGGATTACTTATAAATTGTCTGCACGATTGCAGCCTCTATTTCTAGTTTTTTATAATGGAATCCGTTAAAATTAAATTGCATAATTTTGATCTGGTTGGTGTCGAGTTATTTTTTACAGTTTGGGAACATACACATACACACACCTACACACGCACACGCACTTACGCACGACGCACACGCACACGCACACGCACACGCACACGCACACGCTTTTGCACTTATATATATATATATATATATAACATATATAATATATAATATATATATATATATATATATATATATATATATATAATAATAATAAATATGCTAACTGCTATATATATATATATATATATATATATACTATAACTATATATATATATATATATATAATATATATATATATATATAACATATATATTAAATATATATATATATATATATATATATATATATATATATATATATATATATATATATATATACTATATATATATAACTCTTTATACCTTACTACTCATATATATATATATA
>JABUQX010040329.1:0-12500 GCA_015478945.1 Trachelipus rathkii
GGTTAATTATGTTTATATAATAACTAAATAAAAGCAATTAGAATTGTAAATCTTGCAGTTATTGATAATAACTAAATAAATACTTAATTAAATAGAGTTACGTAATTTTAAATCAAGTAAAAAGAAGATAATAATTATCTACTGGAATTAAAGATTATTTAATGTTTGCCTTTTTTTTCATATACGCTGAATGATAGCAAAATAGTCTTTACTGGCATAGTTTTTCAGATTCTCATATATATATATAATATATATATATATATATATATATTAAATATAATATATATTATATAATAATATTAATTATATATTTATATATTATACTATTAATACTATTATATAAATAAATTAATATGGTAGACGGGTGCAAGGGCGGCACTTCCCCCCTAATTTCAATAAAAACTGAACCTTAGATGTTTGCAGACGACGTTTAAGGTATTATGTAGAAAAACTTGAAAAAAAGATACATACTATCTATAATACTGAAGGGAGTAATTCAACGTATCTATAAAAATACATTTTTTTTTTATTCATTTTAATGTATTTTCGTTTTCATATTGGCAGTACTAGCTGTTTGCTTTTTATTCAGCTAGCTTCTTCGAGAAAGTATCTCCGCTGACTCTCCAGTTGTCGATAAGCTTGCGGTGATAAAGTGCACATATATATTATATATATAATAATATATATATATTATTACTATATATATATGTATTTTGTATTTATATTAATAATATAATATATATTATATATATATATAATAATATAATTTCACTCAACCTTGCCCCCCTTAATGAAATCTCCTAACGCCATGTATATATATATATATACTATAATATATATTTATATATATAGATATATATTATATTATATATATATATATATATATATATATATATATATATTTATATATATATATATATATTATGATATATATATATATTAGAATATTTGAAGCGACGTAAGTAGTGGTCTTGGAGAAACAAAACCTTCAATAGAGGATGTTTATGTTGAAGAGATAAGCTTGTCACGATAAGGGGCGTTTCTTACCGGAGGCATCTTTGGGTCATCAGTGGCTAGCAAGCTCCTGCCCCAGAGGCACAGAACTGCCCGCCATTGACAATTGCCGCGAAGAACACCCGCTCTCCGGACCTTGAAGGAGACGTCGTTAGAAGAGCGAGTAGTTGTCAGGTGAGAGCCAGGTGTGCACACATTAAGGTAACTGAGAAGGCTTCGACCACTCTGTACTCCTACGTGCAGTTGGTCCGCACCTGTAGTGAGATGCACGGTATAGGTGGCACAGGATGACCGAACAGAGTAGCGCTCAGCTGAAGATAAACTGATTGATAGTTGCTTTGATGTTTCGTCTGGCCACTACCATTGACAATGTCACTTCTTGCAGAAGTCACCAATTGGAGGGGTAAGTAGTTGCTTGAAACACTTCAATAGAGGGATGTTTGATGTTGAAGAGATGAAGCGTTGTCACGATAAGTGACGTTTCTTCCCGGAGGCTGCTTAGGTTTCATTAGTGGGGCTAGCAGTTTAAATTTTACCATAGAACTCTCCAAAGATAACTCGATTCCTTTTCTCGATCTTTTAATTTCCTGGACAGACAATAGCCATCCCTCGTTCCAAATTTACCGAAAACCCACTGCTTCAGATTCATATATATTCACTGGTTTTCATTTCATAATTTGTCGACTAAAAAAGCCATACTTTCTAATTTGTTCCTACGTGCTCTCAGAAATTGTGACAAGCTACACTTAACCAATGAATTTAATTTTATCATCAACACTTTCAAAAAACTGAACTATCCCCAACCCTTCATTTTTAGTGCTCCTCACTCAGCTAAAAACAAATACCTAAATCCTATTATACAACAAAATTCTTATAGTAACATCTTACCTATCCCGAATATTAACATACATGTTATTAAAAAATTCATACCTCCCGACATTAAAATCATTAAATCTAACATGAAAACTTTAAAACATTCATTAAAACCTAAAGACTTCCATTTGTTAGTTGTCGCTCGTGCTGTGAGGTTGTTTCGAATGCTTGGTCTCCAATGTGCATTTTAATCGTTTACATTAATTAAGTTTTAGTTTTCACTGAAGTTAATGTATGTGTCCCATGTTTTCAGTCTTACTCGTTTCTTACATTGTTTTACGGATTGCACGCCTTTATGTAATTATTTAAATGAGAGTTTTCTCGGAAAATTTTGCCATTTTGGAACTTAAGCTAAGTTTGGTTTATTTATTTTTTTTTTTTTACTTTCTCTTTCATACGATGAATAGCTTATAAGACTCCAAAATATGGTTTTTACCCCTTTTAATTGAAATATAAAGGTTTAAATTTAGATTTTAGTTTTAATGCAGGTTTTCACAACGTTAGGGTGTTTTTTACATTTAGCTGATGGTTTAAACATTTTTAATGTATTTTGTTGTATAAGTGTTAATAGTGTGCGGTATGTGTGGCTGCAGATATATGTTGTTTTGTATAGTATGGTAAGATTGTTTAGTTTAACGTTTTTAGATTTTTCAAATGATTTTCTGCAAATACTTTTTTAGCGTTTTAAAATTTCGCTAAAGTTTACGAACAAATTCCAATTGATCAAATTAATTTAAGAATATAAACTTTGTAATTTTAGGTTTAAGTGTTTACTCGATCCATGTTTTATCACGATTCTAGTTTATTTTTGTCTGTCTTGGTTTTTTTTTTATTTGTGTGTGCTGTGCGTGTGTGTGATGGCAGTTTTGCGTAGGTGCGGGTTTCTATTGACCTCACCAACATCCGCGGCTTAATCCTCCAACTCTGCTTCCGTGAACCACCACCTTTCTCACTCTAACCCTATTTAATTCTGTGCTCGTGTCTGGAGACATCAGAGGCTAAGAATTCAGTCTTCTAAATCGTTTTTTATTAGATCCAACTACAGCTATTCATTAATTTCCGTTCCTAAAAGGGTGGAGATATGTGCCTAGTTCACTAAAACACTCCTGAACACGTCTCCCGTGAAATCGTCGAACCTCCATTGTGACTGGGCAAAAGTTGGACTTAAAAAAATCTTTCTTCCTTTTCTACAACATACAATAATCTTGGTCTGGCTTTATATTCTCCACAGAATCAGATTTCACGCCTTTTTGAATATCTTACTACTTTCTCACAGATACTGTTAATCTTCACATCCAATAGGAGGGTCCTCTATTAGGAGATTCAATTTACAATAAACACTGAATGTTGGGAATCCTCTCATACCGATTACGTGGACGAGGAGGCCGAATCATTCAGAATTCTCAACAATCTGGAACAGTAATTAAAGAATCCACACACATTCCGGATCGTTTCCTACCAATTCTTGAACACACTTGACCTATGATTTCATCACTAGTCCTTCTCTCTTAAAATACACACTTTCGTCCTTGTGCGGGGTAATCTGGACACACGCTGTATATCTGCTTTATAGTTTAAGTAGCGTTCTCTCTCAATCAGCTCTTCCTGCGCTACTTCGGTTTTTCTGCATTTTTGATCGGTGCCGACTTTGGGGCCTGCGGTTGGTCGTTGTTCACGTGCTAACTCATAATTGGGAATGACTGCGTTTGTCTCTGGGAAGCTATCGACTTATGCGATTAAGGATGGAGCTGTAATCGTTGCATGAATTGAGCAGGTTGCATCCTTCTTCGGACTAAAATCTTTCGTCTCCTCATAATCCAATGGTTTGATCGGCTTCTCTCTCCTGGCATTCAGGGCTAGAGACAGGCGGTATCTGGAGTGGAGAATGAATTCTCGTCTCCTTCACTTTGCTATTCTTCATTCCTGCTAGAATCGTTGCAGGGATACTCTTCGCGAGCAAAGCGGGCTTTCATCAACGAAGTTGCGGCTAACCTCCTTGGTCTCTCCTATGACAATCTTTCTGGCCATCTTGCCAAAAAACATCTCTAACGAACTTCGTAAATCTGTCCTTTCCTCCTCTTATGTCGCTCATGTCTGTTGTAATTCTCCTAACTGAAAAGCCAATCTCTTCGGCCTCCTATTTTCGCCTAACTCAACCTTGGACGATTTCTGGCATTCTCAATCCTCCTCCTTCTCCTCTCACGTGTCCTATGCCTTTGCCTGTGATTACATTCGATCAGTTGCATGGGCTCCTGAAATTCATGAACGTTAGGAAGGGGGGCCCGGATGGCTTCCCTCCCAGAGTTTTGAGGGAGTTGCTTCCGTGCTTCCCCGCCTCGCTTCAACATATTCTCATGACAATACTAACACTTTCCAAGTGACTGAAGCACGCCACATGTCAACCTAGCCGAAAAAGGAAGCCCTTGATTCCTTCTAACTATTGCCCTGTAGCTCTTACTTGTATTCTATCTAAAATCTTTGAACTCTTCTCAACTCGCACTTCTTAGATCATCGGAATCTCATTCACTTCTTTTCGATCGCCAGTACGGCTTTCGAGGCTCGAGTCTAACGCGATATACTTTCCTATCTGTACTGACTTATGGCTTGTCCGGCCCTTAGAATACGGGGAGACTTGCGATCGGTGGCGCTTGACAAGCCAAGCATTGACCGGCGATTATGGCACGAGGTTACTGCTACCCAAGTCCCTCCTTTGAGGGTTCTCCTTCATCTTTGGCTTACTTATGTCTAGTTTTCCTTCAAATCGCTCAATAATCGGCTGTTGTTGATGGGCGGACTTCTTCTTCTTTTTCTGTCAATTAGTGGTGTTCCTCAGGTTCTGTCTTATCTTCCTACTTTTCATTAATGATCTTCTCACCTGCCAATCTAACTCTATTCACTCATTGCGATGACTCGACCCTTCAATTCTTCATAACATCATTTCAATCTATTGCCCTTCTCTTTACTTCTAGAAATTGCCTCTCGTCTTTAATTTTCCGACTTCTATTCTCGCTTGATCATGCGATAGAAAATTTCCGGGTGGGGTCGTCTGACCTTGTGAAATTCAATTTTTTAAAACCTCACACTTCTACAAATCTCCCTCTCTAAGACACCTCAAGCTTACCTTCTCTTTCGCGGTTCTTCTTCAGTCCGTCTTCCGGTTGACCAATATAAACTTTCTTCGCCATTACATAAACAAAAAAATGCTCTATGGAAACTCAGGATTCAACACGGTTCTAAGGCGCCTCAAAGAGAAGCTGGGAGCTTCTGTTGTAGACTGCAGAGATTTCTTTCCTCTTCACAGTAACTGCAGTTTCACAAGAGGCCTCTCCCCCTTGTTATGGAGTACTGCTCGGCATATCTGGGGTCAGGTATTCACCCGGACTTTTGATAGGGTCGAGTCAAAGCAAAAAGAGATCTATAAACTAAACTGTCCTGTGTCTTTCTAGTGTTCACTTCGACCCTCTATCTTTGCGCGCGATGTTGGTGCTTTATCTCTTTTCTACAGGTACCATACAGCGGCAAGTGCTCGAGCGAACTTTCCACTCGCGTGCACACCTTTAAGACGCCCTCGCATCACAAGGGTGCTGTCGAATCGCACCATGAGTTGATTGTGTTGATCATCAGCAACCGACTAGATTCGCTGCGGTGCCTCCTTCTTTTCATGCCACTTCTATTCTGTGAATTCATCGTCCATCTCGTGTTTCCTACTCCAATTTATCTCCCTCACTTTAACGCCCGCGTCTGTGCTCATTGCGTAATTTGCGTTAGTTGAATTTTGTGCAGATTTTACCTCCCCTCCTTGAATAGGTTCTGACCGTGAAAGGTGGTGTTAACTGATTAGAAAAAACCATAAATAAAAAAAAAATCAAATCTAATTTTCTTGTCAATTGCAATAAACACTATTTAGGAGAAATTAATAACATAAACACAAGAATATATCAACATACACACGACCTACGCATAGATAACCCTTCCTCATCTTTAACCATACATAGAAATACTAATAACCATTTTAATTAAATAATCATATCCAAACTAGTCCTACCTATAAATACGCAAACAAAGAAAAATCATCGAGTCTTTCCTAATCAAAATTCACATAATTTTTATACAACAAAAAGAGGAAACCTCTAAATCGTTCACTTTACGAATTTTCATATAAGAAACTCTAAGCTTAAAAATTTTATCTAAAACCAAGATTCACCAATACATTGCCCATTATTAATTCAAACACCAATTGTTGTCAGAAAAGAAACAGAGAAAGCAACAGAATTGGAGCTGTTTTCTTTCCCAACCTCCGTTCCTGAAATTTAGTTCCTGAAGAAGCCAGCCTCGGACTATGAGTGCGAAAACCCGGATTTTATCTTTAAAAACTTTTATGTGATTAATCTTTATTAGTTTGTTATGCAATAGCTGTGAAAAGAAATAACTTAATTTTTGAATAGTTTCATTTTGTGTTGTATCCAGGAGAGTAAAACATCCATCAATACTTATAATACTGCAGAGAAGTGCAGACTTTAAATTATGCAAACTACCACATATATAATAATATAGTATGTATTATATACTATATATAATATAATATAATATATATATTTATATATATATATGTATTATAATATATATATATATATACATAACAGTTCGTTTTATGTTTAACACTACGAACACCCTGATAAACATGCATAGATACAGCTGTCGGGTCTCTCGCCTCTAGTGGACGATCCAAGGGTACTTTCGTTCCCCCTCTTCCCACTCGGTGCGAGCCCCCTAAAACTACTATTTCCAGTTAGGCTACGAGCCGATAGGGGACAAGAGGGCAAGTCCCCCCTCGTCCACCTAGAGGCCGACGAGACCCCACGACAAACTGAATATCTCATGCGTACTCTAGCTCTGTTCTTAGTTTTTAAATCAATAAAAACGACTTTATTTATATACATATATTATGATATATATATATATTATATATATTTAACATTATATATTATATTATTATTATATATATAAATATAATATAATATTATATATAATTTATATATATTATAATATACATTATATATTAATATATATTATGATATAGTATAGTATATATATATATATAATATATATATACTATTATATATAATTATATTATATACTATAGATATTGCAAAACATAATTGGATACGCAGAAAACGCAGAGTCAGACTCCCGCAGAGAATTTTACTATTCTACTGAACAGAAAACTGGACTTTTGCAATATATATTATATATTATATATAGTATTATTATATATATTATATATATATATATATTATTAATATATATATATATTATATATATATTATATTATATATATATATATATATATAATAGTGAAAAAATTTCAAGGGCCAACACATAATCTAGAAAGAGGACATGGAATAATTAATTTGTAACCAGATCAGTGGCCGACATGACCTTTTACAAGACATTTGAGAGTATGCAAATCAAACCAAGTGGTAAAAATAGAATAAAGAAAACTTTTCCGGTTTACCCATAAGAATGAACATAGCATTTACGCCTGGGTGAAAATAGATGAAAGGGCTAGTCTCACTTGTTCACAATAGTGGAAGAGATATTTAATTGGAGAATGAAGAAGAACTGTGTTCGTTGTTCGGCAATAGTTTAAGAATGGTGGGACAACAGTTCAATTGACGGAAAGAGATTGAAGAGAGTAATCAGGAGTGAGAGAGTTAATAAGTATAAAAGCTTTAGATTCCACCCTTTTCCACAAGAGCTGTAAGAGCAAACTATCCCCCACCCCCCATATTTGTGATTTATATTCTATGCAATGTTTTTGCACAGCGTATGTGATAAGGGGTCTGGCTCGTTTTGCAAAGTCATAGATTCGAGAGATTCTCTTCGGAGAAGTTTAACTCCCATGATTAAGGGCAAAAGACCATAAGGTAGAATTGTCTCATACAATACAAATAACTTTGGCAGTGTGAAAAGGTTCTGAAAGCTCTTTAAAACACATTGCCTCTTAGAAGCTAGTTTGGTGAGAGAGGCAATGTGATCCTTCCAAGAAAGATCATTAGGAAAGAGAATATTAAGGACAAGCAAAAATAAGAGTTGTGTTTTTTGAAGAAGTGTTGGTGTTTGTGTGGAATATTATGATGAGTAGATAGAAGAAAGAACTGAGACTTTGAGACACTGATAACAATAATATTTTCTCTAACACAATTAGAAAAAGAGAAAGACCAAAGGTCAGTTGGTCCAAAGTCACCTTCCTACCATCAGCTATTTGAGATTGACTTTGGCGCCCTTCAAACTGCAAGGGATAATAATAGGTGAAGTCATTGACAAAAGTGTGAAAAGGTGATGAAGTAAAAGTAAGAAGGTTAGTAATGAAAATTGGAAAGGAGTTGATTGGTAACGGAAATCTGGTTTAAAGATAATTCGGTAGAGCGACAGAGTCCTATGGCAAGGGCCTGGGTTCGACCCCTAGTCCGGATCCTAGGTATAAATTACCTAGAGAAGTTCCCCTCCTAGAATAGGGCTATGCCCGTGAGGTGTGAAGTTTTTATATAAAAAAAAAGGTAAATTAATCACTTGAAATCTTTAAAGATGAGAACAAATGGTACTCTTACAATAACTGCCAGAGAAATACCAAAACGATACAAAAGATGAACTGGAGAGAAGAGGAGAGAGAGAGAGAGAGAAGAGAGAGAGGAGGAAGATGGAGGAGCAGATGTTTAGAGAGAAGAGAGAGAAGAGAAGAGAAGAGAGAGAGAGAGAAGAGAGAGAGAGAGAGAGAGAGAGAGAGAGACGAGAGAGAGAAAGAGAGAGAGAACGGAATATTTATAGAATTAATAAAACCAAGCCTTTTGAACTTACTGGGTCACAGTAATAAGATTCACCGAAATGCCGAAAAGTAGAAGAATAAAATCAGAGAGAAAGAATAGAGAATTAAAAACAGAGAGTCACTCATTTAAATCCGCTCCTCCGCGAAGAAGCCATATGTGCTGTCTAATATATGCTGGAAATTTAAAAGTTTTCAATTGTTTCCTTGTCAAGAATTAGAAACGTATGGAAAGAACATTAGTAAGATGCTATATACAATAGTTTAAGGTCTGGTTTTCTTTACTTTTTTGACACTGGTGAGTGGAGTAATCTGCCGCAGGATAGAAAGAGTAGGTCGAAGTTGTATATAAGCTAAGATGAGATAGTTTGCAAGAGTAGTGATTAACAGCTTCGGAAGAACAGAATTTTGAGACCATAGAGAGATTTCCGTCAGAAAACCTACACATTCTTAGCATTAATCTGAAGAGAGAGAGGAGAGAGGAGAGAGAGAGAGAGAGAGAGAGAGAGAAGGAGATGAGAGGGAGAGAAGAGAGAGAGAGAGAGAGAGAGAGAGAGAGAGAGAGAGAGAGAGAGAGAGAATGAAGCTTAATATTTTAAACATTTACTTTATTTTTAAACATTTTTAAAGTATACTCAGGAGAAACGGAAATTAAGGCTTAACGTTAAGTTGGTTGTAGAGTATAAAGCTGGTTTGGTTAGTTGTAACATGTATTTAATGTGTTAATATGTAGGGGAATAGAAATTAAATAATCAGTAAGGGGTGTGAAGAAGAGTCTGAGTTTAAAGATGGTTGTAACTGTTTAATGTACAATGATTCTAAAATGTGCATATCTATTTTATTGGTGTTGATTAGAATGCAAAAGTTTTTCATTTGCGTTGATCTGTGGCATCTCAGAGAGTGCGAACGGATGGCAGAAGGGGGTTTGAATGACAAAGGGGGATGCGTTCTTGGGCTAACTCTCATGTGTTCACATGCACAAGTCCTGAGTCCTGAGTCGTCTTATTGTGGAGCCTACTTAGGCGTCTTGTAAACCACAAGAACAATTATATTTGTAGACAACACAAGACTGTAGCAGTGAGGGGAGAAAGTTTTTAATTTTAAAGAAAGAACCAATAGTGAGATGGTTGGTGAATGAATGACGGCATCGAAATTACCAGACAAAATTATTCCTACAGCACATCAGTTCACAGAAAAAGATACACACCACTAGGCACCAATTATTACAGTTTCAGCTATTTAAAATGCAAGATTAACAGTATTTCAACTATGATTCACAGAGTTTATACACATTGTTCCAACTATTTTACTTTTCACACTGAATTATGTAAAATTTCTCAATTTTTCAAAAACAATGGCTTCCCTACTGATGTCATCTCTAAACAGATACATCTATATGTAGAAAAAATATACTGCCAATCACCCCAAGTCATATCAGCTCCAAAAAAAATAACATATTTTAGATATCGTTTCATTGGACTCTCCTGCTCTCAACTAGTCGATAACATTAATCACATTATCAGAAGCTTCTATCCCTTCTTACAATGCCGTCATTCATTCATCAACCATATCACTAATGGTTTCTTCTTTAAAATTAAAGATTATCTCCTTTCACTGTTACAGTCCTGTGACAGTGTTGTTTACAAATATAATTGTTCTCGTGGTTCACAAGACGCCTATGTAGGCTTCACAATAGGACGACTCAGAACTCGTGCGCGTAAACACATGAGCGTTAGCCCAAGAATATTTGCCCCTTTGTCATCCAAGCCCTCTTTTGCCATCCGTTCGCACTCTCTGAAATTCTACAGATCAATAAAAAGGAAAAACTTTTGTATTCTCGTCAAAACCAACAAAATAGATATGCACATTTTAGAATCATTGTACTTTAAATAGTTACAAGTTACAACCATCTTTAAACTCAGACTTTTCTTCACACCCCTTACTGATTGTTTAATTTCCATTCGCCTACGTATTAACACAATAAATACATGTTACAACCAACCAAACCAGCTTTATGATCTACAACCAACTTAACGTTAAGCTCTAATTTCTCCTCAGAATGTATACTTTATCGTAAAAAGCCTAACAACAAGTAAGTTTCCTTTGTGGTATTTTAATCAAATTATATATTTTCACTGTTGTAAACAATTGCTCCTGTACTTATTATTATAATTATTATTATTATTATTATTATTATTATTATTATTATTATTATTATTATTATTATTATTATTTATTATTATTATTATTATTATTATTATTATTATTATTATTATTATTATTATTATTATTATTATTATTATTATTATTATTATTATTATTATTTATTATTATTATTATTTTTATTATTATTATTATTATAGCTGTTATTATGTCATATTTCATATTTGAACTACATTTTTTGGTTCTCGGAACGACTACCTCTCACACACTTCGAAACCTCTGTGAATGAATAAAAAATTGTTAAATGTTTGCGTATCTATTTCATAGCTAACCATTTGTGTACTATAGCTGCTTAGTGTGATATGTAATATACGTTATGTCGTATTTATATATATATATATATATAATTATATATAATAATATTATATATATATTATATATATATAATATATATAATATATATTATTATTGTTATATATATATATATATTATATATATTATACATATACTAGGCAGGATTTCATTTAGGGGCAAAGGTGATTGTATATAATATATATATATATATATAATATAGATATAGATAATATTATTATAATATATATAATATATATATATATATAATATATATTATATACTATATATATATATATAATATATATATTATATATATATATATATAGTAAGTATACCGTATATAAAGTTTATCGTAGTAACTTGTAGATCAAAATGTAATATTCTTTTATTTTTGCCTCGCAATTGCTCTCATCACTGTTGTTCTGACTGAATATCACGGATACGCCTTCCGAATTGATTTAACAGCTTTGGCAGCCGCTAAATGCTATCGACATAGTAAAAGTTCTAGCGGAGAATAATGTCAGAAGAAAAATCCAGCTGTATAAAAGCACAAAGCTAGCTGACTTTAAAGCACAATATTGAAAACGAAAACACATTAAAGCTTTAGAAAAAAATTATTAATACGTTCGTAATAAGTTAATTACTACTTCATATCTATCGATTGATGTATTTTTTTTTTTCAGTTTTTCTACATATAAGCCCTAACCGTCGTTTTGCAAGTTATTAAGTTTATGCATAATCTATTTTCGCCCAAGACTCTAGGATGGCAAGTGACCTCCTTCTGCCCTGCCCCCCGGGCCTACGCCCATAATTATCTCAGCTCCTAACTTGTGAGGGCTTCGACACCGCATATATAATATTATAGTATAGATATTAATAATAATAAATATATACTTTATTATATATATATATAAATTACGTATATAATATATTATATAATATATTCAGTTATACGTTTGTGGGGGAATATGTTTTGACAATCAAATGAATTTAAAATTGCATCCTTAGCATCTTCACTTGATTTAAAGGACTTCTTTCAAAGGTTTCTTTAATATTGAAAAGAAAGGGTCTGAATTATTTTTATTGGAATGAGAAGTGATATATTATATATATATATATATATAATATAGTATATATTATATATATATATATATATATATTATATATATATATATATATATAATATATATATATATATATATATTTATATATTATAATATATATATATAATATATATATTATATATATATATATATATTTATATATATATATT
>JABUQX010040329.1:15000-41704 GCA_015478945.1 Trachelipus rathkii
TAAAATGTATATACTATAATAGATAAAAAAAAAACAACATTTTTTAGTCAATCTATTTTTTATGTTTATAACTTTTAAAAAAATTTTAGTTTTTACTGAAAACATAATACCCACGCACTCTACGCAACCCTCTCTGCACCCTCTCATGCAACTCTCACGCACATCCATCCGCCACCTGTCAGCACTAGGCCTCCCTAGACACGGCCCTCCCAGTCCACTTAGCATCTCCTCTCACAGACCTTACCCCTACGACCTCTAGTCACCCATCCTAGGATCCCTTAGCCTTTTTTCACTCCATACTTCCTCCCCGTGGATGAGAGTCCCCACCCGCACTTGATCTATTGATCTATTTGATTTCAACATATTAATTCTAGGTACCTATAACATTACGATACCTAAGCAACTTTTAAGTACTCACCTTATACTCTGTATATATTGGCTTTTTATATCAAGGCCAGCTTTAGGAGCCTTTGTACTAAAATTTTACTCTTATGCACTTAGACGTCTTCGGAACTTTAAACGCTAGCTCTAGACCTAAATCAGACTAATGCTTTAGTACTTAGACCTTCGACTTAACTTAGACCTTCGATTTATACTTAGACCTTCTGACTGTTCGTTTCGTTTGTTTTGTTGTATTACTATTAAACTACTAAAGAACGTTCCGTGAAACAGTAATCTCACGCTCGCAAGAATAATACGAAATCAAAGAGTTAAAAATAATTATTGACCACATTGATACATCTCCTCTCTCTCTGAGTGGACACTTTATTCTAATACTCTTGATGTAGTTGTTATATTATTTGTAGATTCTTTCTAATGCGACTTATTATGGACTCTTATTGATCTTAGATATTCTCTCACTCACTTAGCTCAGTATTATGAGAGGCGTCACTCATAACGATTATTAATAACTGTGAGATAGATAATGAATAAGGTTTCTTTTTATTACGACCAGTAGATAGTTTATACTATTATATGAATAAAGGTGTTGCGCGATACAAGTTAGATCGTTTTTCGGTTCCCTTCGGAAAGTCACCGTAACAAAGTTTTCACAGCAATAAGCATTATAGCATAGGCTAATAATCCTGAACTTAGATGCGAACTTTACGGAGTGAAAATCTCGACACAGAACAGAAGGACCAACATACCTTACGGCAATGATATCAACTTCAACATTAAACAAAGTTCCATACTTAACAATAGTAAAGTTAACCTACTCACACTTTTTCAAACATACTATAAACAACATTTTCAATACTCTCTAGCATTTTTCAAAATATATAACATTTTAACAAAACAAAAAAATTATTCATTAACCTTAACCTAATCGTCATTACTGGGCCAATGTAATACATATTTTGCTAGATTTACCTAAGCCTTTAAAAACATAGTCACACTATAGTCTCTTTTATACACTCACACACAATATCATCAATCTCGAAATACTTATTATGGACGATTACATATTATAGTGTACGGCACTGATCACACAAAGGGAACTGATCTAATTAAGATCGATAGCCGTTACTAATCGGTAACGACAGACAGTATTTCTCACGAAAGATTCACATACTTTAATAATACTCTCATGTGTGACTTAATAACCATTATAATCGTCATTGACGATATTACGAAAACTACTCTCTTATATTCGCAGTTATATACAATTTAATATCTTTCTTAAGCGAGGCTCATAGATCCATTGTCATTTTACACTATTAACTTTGGTACAACTCTCTATATAGCACTATATACATAACATATAGCACCTCGTGAGCTCTAGTCACTTAATTAGATCTTACTCGGATTCTATAGACAGCTTAGAATATACATCCTTCCAGACGTAATCATATAGGTTTTTCACACAATTAAAGATAAAGTCCATCTATTAGATACTCCTGAACTAAGAATTATAAGGCTTACAACGCACACATATAGGACCATCATATACGCACTTAAATTATGAACTAAACCGACTAACTTAAAGATCTCGCACCAAAGTTTCCAGGCACTTATACTATAGACCTCAATTCGGATATAGCCAACACTCATATAGCCATACTATCGCAAACAATATGACCCTATCACATATCAGTCAACAGAACCTAGGCATATCCTTCGTAACATATCATTATTTATTTTTTATCATACATTTATGACAATCTTCGACTTAGTAGACACTTAGCGAACTACACTAATCACGAACTTTTTAATCAGTACATAATCTAAGAACCTATTATTTACACTCAGACTGATTCTCTAAAGCTAATGGTTAGGCTTTTAAGACGCTTATACGCAAGGTCTTTTACTACTAAGACATTATATTACTGTGACTGATCTCAGTTTACGTTTACGGAGAGATAAGGTAGAAATTTGGAACTAAATTTAACAAAGCGGTATACGACAAAATATAAGCCTGCATAAAACTATTATCTTTAAACCACGGAAAAACCTAACATATCACGACACTCTTTATCTACACAATATTTTCTCGGATTACGATAAACTCATATCTTCCTAGCTCATGTAGGATATATCTATCTACAGATTAAACATTTATAATCATCATATTTAGACATTTCATTATTAATTTGTATTACTATTTAACATTATATGTACATTTTAGACAATTACCACACATAGCTCATATGAGAACGCTCACAACCTATAATATCACCACTTCGTATCGGGAGATTTAGAAAATAGTAAGCTTGAATCGTAACCAATAGATCACACCATATCACCAAATATTAAGTGATGCGCGATTCCAACTGTACATTGATTATTTATACGTATTTCTCTCACACTGATTATCCCTTACAACTCCAGAAAAAGTCACTATAGGACCTAACTGTCCGAGTCTAAGCACGGCAATTTAACAGCGCGGAATAGTCTCAAACAAAAGACTCTCGCGCCATACTAACAACAATAAAGTAAACTAACTTTGCTCAATAACAGCGTTATCACTATTCACAATCTATCTCTCAGAATCATATCAAAAGCTATTACCATAAACTATAATTCTCTCATCCTGAATTTATCGACGGTTCAATAAATCAGTGACTCCTCACACACGTTTAACTCTTAATGAGAAATTTATGACAACTTAACTATCACGTCTGAACGATCTAACAATCTATAGATCGCGAAAAGGTCATAAGTAGTTCTAAGGCAGAATTTAATAGATATTGGTCTGCAAGTATGAGTTTGTATTTGTTTATATGTGAGCTTCTATTGTAAAAACTATATCATATGTTAAGTGTCGTGATAAATACGATATGTTCTCTCTATATGATTATTTTTGTGGTGCGTACTTCAGTTATATCCTCTTGTCGTATACTTGTAACTTTATATCTCGTGTAGCACAATGCTATATCTATATAGAGTGTGGTTTGCTCTGTATGTTTGTGTCTGGTGATGTTCTCGTCCAACGGACATGCATATATAGAGAGAGTGGTGATTCCGTTTGTGGAAGGGCGATGTGTGGTTTATCTTTGCGGTTGTTTAATATTATGACAGACGTAATGATAGAATGATTCTATTGTATGAAATGGATGCTCGATGCATGCTGTCATCCAACATCCGTATTCTTTCTGTTTATATATTTATGAATCTGCAAACTCATTCCAATTGGGGTTTTGCTTATGTTATTCCACAATTGAAGGGAGTGCATGGTCATGCTTTGCTCGACACTCTGCTATTAGATAATCACTACATGTTAGCTCATTCTTATTGAGTTATCAATAACTACAAGTTATTTTCTAATATCACAAATACCTAAATATCAGAGCATATTTTCGTCTCACGTTTTACCACACGCTAAGTATAGTCTAAGCAGAAGCGAGACGCTTCTTTGCACATTCAAAGAATGATAGGCTAGACATGATTCATAGATCGGGATTGAATTATATATTTATTTTTAATGTGCTAAGACTATTGCACACAGCACACCCTATACCCGCTCGCTTATGAGTCTCGTGAAGCTCCGAAACTTTAGCTGAAGGTAGAGCATTCGAACTCCGAAGGTTTCGCTAAACGTCTGGACCACACTTAGAGTTAATAAAATGTCACTAACAAGGACATACAGCAGTTTTTTTTGAACGATGCGGGATTTAAAAATAGGATCAATGTATAAAAACAATCTTATTGAGGCTTTTTAAAACAGGATGTCCGTCTAAAGCTTATAGTTACAGAAACGTTGGTATATATTATTTGATGTGTATTAGCGCTATTTATGAGGCGATCTTTATTGTCTTTAAAAATCATATTAAACATCGCGGTACAATTTTGATGCCTCAGTTGAAAACTTTTAGTCTTATTAACTTTTGATATATTATTAACCTGATTCTCTTTGAGAAATGCTTTTATGTTTTTTTACTTAAAAAATATGTGCATTTGGCGTGTTAGTGGTGTTACTACTGAACAAGATATACAATTATGTGTACAGGTTATAGCGCTTAAGGATACCTTCTTTAATGCAGCACATAAGATCACCATAAAATATGTCTTACGAAACAGTCAAACCCCACGCGCTTAGTCTCTTTTAAATCCCATCAATCTAAATGATTGCATTTATAGAGGCGTATTTGTGGAATATAGCAAGCACTACGGCTACTGGGAAATTTATGTAATTATCTCATTATGGCACACTCGCAGTGGATTCTTTGAAATATAAATCAGCTTCAAATTCCTAAAACAAAGTTGTTTATCTCCGTCTCGCGGGGTTAAGAAGATTATGTTAACTATTGGATAAACTTAGTACATACATTACTCTCTATTACGCACACAACTCTCCTAATTAGTTTTACAGCATATATACTTGTGACCAGAGGGTGTCGTCTATGTAAACGCAGGACTACTCGCAGTCTACCAACACCTAACAATAATTAAAATCGAAACGAAAAATTTTTGTCCAATAGTGTGAAGAGATATAAAACAAGTCATATATTTCTATTCTATTCTCGGATGAACTCGACAGATAAGTATTTTTTCCAAGTGTGAAAATAGGGATATGCCTATGGTGTAATTGACACGCGAGTACACAAAAGCAACATATTATGGTTTTATCTATCTATTAAGTTTAACGATGAATATTATAATATGTGGGTACTTAAATTTCTTTAGGAAAGGAACATAGGCGAATACGAAGGATAGTTTAAAAGGATGTCAGCGCACACTCTCCAGAATTTAAAGATTCCCACACAAGGAGGGATTCTATTCAATTGTTTCCTTGTTCCTTGTATCCTTGTTAGGATTCAAATAGTACTACAGCTGAAAATGTTCTTTTTTCTTCAACATCATTTGCAGGTATATAGATTCTAATGCACTCATACTTTTGCTACCAGCAGATGTTTTTTCACCAGTGACGCCAAATATTTCGAACTCCTTTTCGAAATTTCTTTCGATTGACCTAATTTGAGGTTGAGCGCTTTTCTTTAATAATATATTCAATTTACTATAGGGAAGTATGTATATTTAATAAGAAAAATTAATATTAGTAGATAAAATAAGAAGAATAACGAATCTTATAACTCAGTTACAATTAGCAAAGGCAAAAGAGAGAGGTCAGAAATTATAATTTAGCAAGGAGAATAGTAATATAAAGGTAACCTGAAGAAGTTTTTATAAATTTTATAAATTTAAACAAGTAAGAATAGGACAATAGTCCTATTATAATGATATTGATGGAATTTAGTGAGTTTCTAAGATATAGGAGTTCATGTATCAACATAAGTATCTATATAGTCATATTATTTGCATTCAGTATTTACTGTAGTAACGAAAGATTAGATATATATAGTTTGAGACTAAATAGTTCTTGTATGCATGTCATGTAACAATAGACTTACAGAATTTATTGAATTGAATGTAAACGATAATTAAACGTTACTAGAAACCATATTAATGATCCCAAGTAAAATAACTGCAGGCCCGATGGTTAATAAAATCTATCCCCCTCTGGTGGGTAAGGGGACAGAAAATGCTATATACTAATGAAGTTATGCAACATCATCTCATGAAAGACTCGAGGAGTTTAAGGAGCACAAACAGCACTATTGAGCATAACAGGTCTAAGTCCTCGCTATTTGAGATTCTGGGAAAGTCGAGTACATATATAATTAGCGAGTAGTGGAGATATGAGGGTACAAAGAAATTGACTGGGAAAATAAGTCGGCGATTATAATGATGTGCCTAATGGTATAACTACAATAAGAAAGGTAGTTCAAAGCCGGTAAAAGATTTGATGAGCGATAATTTATCAGGTAGCGGCCAGTTAGCCTACATCTTCCTGTGTAATAAAGATTACTGTGAGATAATTACTTAGTAAAGGTATCAATATATTAGATGAATATATATAAATATTAGAGAATGAATAATCAAGTATTTGTATGACTATCCCAAGTCACATTACAGTAAATAAAGAGGTAAGTCATGTCATAAACAAATACACACTTTATTAGATATAATTATGGAATACATTACTGACTTGCATTATTAGGAAAACCGTCTTATATCATAGTATATAATATTGTTCTTTATTAATTATTACAGGTTTTTTATTATTATTAATATTTAGTGTGATATTATATATATTTAGACTTTAGCAAAAGCTTTTGCTAAGGTTCCCACATATATAAAGGCTGATGATAAGAAGATAATTGCAATGTTGGTATATGTGAGTTGGTTACCTAGTTGGATAAAGGAGTGTGTGTGGAATAGAAAACAGTGTGTACAACTAAATGGCAATAAGGTCATCATGGAAATAGTGAAGAGTGGTGTCCCACAGGGTCAGTGCTGGGCCGACTGTTGTTTCTCATAACATATATACTAAAATTGAATAATAGACCAGGGTAAACTTAAATGCATTGTAATTTCTAAGTTCTCGTGTGGGCGGACAGTCGATACATTACCTTAGAGAAAGTGCTCTACACTAAATCTAGTTCCAGAATCACTATAAATGTAGGATGTATTTAAAAAATATATTTCCTATATTCACACATGCTACACTACTATGATAAAAACTAACATTTGTGGAGTAAAGATGACTAGCATCCATAGCTAATCAAAAATTCTAGAGATTTATAAGATCTAGTTGACATCAAAAAGTTGTGTAAAGGGAGGGATTCTTCACTATTAGGTTTTATATATTTCACAATAATAAAGTTTAACTTATGAACTTTAAGAATGGCGATTGCTCCTGTATATGTCCGTGGACCTTACTCAAAATCAAAGTGTTTAGATGATGATTTGACTCTCACAATTTAAGCATGTATATTTCATAGAAAAGTACTCTTACACTCTCAATCGTCTCGTTTGAAATCATCGAAACATATCTATACGCTAATAAGCATGCTGCATAATAATATCTCGCAATTCGTATGTTTACAAGAGCAACGTCCGACACGTCTAATAAGTCTCATCAAATATTATAACATCTATAGCTATGTTAGGCCAATAATAGAGTATTGTGCACAAAGTTGGGAGTCAGAGCCTTTATATCTATAAAAGAAAAGTGTTAAGATATTCCAAAATAGTCCAACGTAGAGCTAAATTACAGTACGATTATTGTTATGCGAGCTTCAAGTGTAAGTGTCATACGTAAGGATGAGGCTTGAACGGATTTAGGAATGTTTTCTTATGTATGAAAAGAGGGCTCATTCACTATAGGGAGACATTGAAATTACTAGTCTAAACTAAAAATATTTACATCTATATAGATAATTAATATACGGAGACATATAAATTCTTTCATATGTAAAGGCTAAAGAACGGGAGTACCACATCAGGGCATACAATAAAATAATGAAGAAATGCAATGCCATTCATGATACTAACGTAATACTAATTTTTATAATATAGAATCTGTATAAATCTCATGCCCACCAATAATAGGGTTTGTTAAATATTTGAAATGATTTATTATAGCTACAAAGAGAGAGAAAAGTATATAGAGCTGATGACACAAATAATTAAGCACAAACATGTTAAGAAGAAAGCCGATGGCACTATGTATTTATAACGCTCTAGAGAATCGTGGACTCGGAGTAAACTAGTGAGCCGATTCCGTCAGAATATAGAACGCATCACGCACAATGATTGTGCTGTAGAATTGGGTCTAGTACAGCATCACGTAAGCTAACCTCTTGTTAGCAATCTATAGAGAACTACACCTGAGCGAGTGATAGTGCGCAGCGCACAACGCTATAGAGAGGTTAAATATACGTAGACATAATGTATGATTATGTGAGTAAATAACTCGTAGCATATATATATTTTTGAGAATACTAAGCCAAATTGGTAGGATTTATTGGTTAATATTTGAGAACATAAGCCCTAGGTAGTGCTTTGTGGATAATTTATGCACAGGAGAAATTACATAAGATATATGGTATTAGTTAGAGTTGACTGGAGAATAAACTAATAGAGTCCTTTTTTTCACCCCCCATAGACTAAAAATAAAAAAGGCTATTTATAATTATATATCATATAATATATATATATATATTATATATAGTATATATACCAAATGTGGCTTTTTACAATGTCCCCTATTTTCTTAGTTCTTATGTATTACTTCCGTTCTATTAAGCGCTATAAATATCATATAAACTACCAAGTAAACCCATTGGCCTAAATTATGAACCAAATATAACTGGTCAACACAAGATAGACTGCATGAACGATCTAAATTTTATTTATTGGCTACTACGAACAACTTGTGTAAATAAAAGATAAGATTAAGGAGAAACCAGCGTATAGAGCTCGAGATCTATAGTGCGTTGTTATCAGTACGAAAGTATCTCGAACTCTGGACATCAGCACACAATACTGATACTTAAATTATCACATAAAAAGTGGGTTATACTTTAAATTCCTTATTTCTCTTACCGCTATCTTATGTGTTCCATAAATGCGTAGATATCTGTCAGCCTATAGATATATGATCACTGAAGACGTTATTACTCATATTATCCAAGTTTACTTGAAAACACTTACTGCATATAATTAATTCAATAAAACTCCTAAATTCTATTAATCTATGAAGCTATTCATATTCAATTGTCACAATTTAACAAAACTCCACATATAATATTAAATTCTTGAATGTGTATTGATCTATAAAAGTACCAACTTATTCACATATTCATTTACCGTTTCACTATATCTAAGCCGAAGTTATCAAATTACTTAGTTCAGTACAGTATAATTCTAATAATGAATGTTTTCACGAATTATGACATTAAAATTAAAAGAAAAATCTTCAAAATTAATTTATTTATTAATCTACTTAATTATCTCATTCATAATCTAAAATTTATCATTAATAAAATATATATAAACATGCTTAAGTTATCAGAAGAAAAATGTCTTATTTATTATTCGTAATAGCCTCGGCAATTTCAGTTGACGATCTGAAATGATAGCCTCAGTGCTTTTACACTCATACCACAGAGATAATTCTTTGGTTCAGAAGTTGTAATTTACATTATTACATTTCTGCACCACACTATTATATGTTAGTAATAAAATTATTTAACTAAAATTGAAACCTCGCAAAACTTATTAATCTCGAGTTTTATACCTGTAGATTATCCCGCATTCACACATCTAGTCCAAAGTGATGAGTTACTATTTTTCACACCGTCTCATCCATTCTAAAGCTACATGTATTTCCCAAATTCGTCTACAATACTCTCGTCCCCTCTAGATACTCAAATACGCTTATGCGTTCCCATATTTCTTAACTTAAAAATGTTTTCAACTGTTCACCAAGCACTCTCCAAATCTCACTCTCAAAAATTACTAAGTGCCCACTGTTAGAAAGAAAATGTTCTTATCGCTAGAGGATAGGGGGTTTCTTCTCAAAGTTTCATAACCTTGTACAATGCAAATACAAACCGTTCAAGTAATGTTATTATTCAATCTCATACGTCTTGTATCTTCTCTCTCTAGATTCTTCACGTCTAATACTTTGAATATACGCTATATCATGATAATCATATCAAAAGAAAAGATCAGAAAATGAGAATTTGATACTTAATAAAATATGCTCGATATAAGGCTATTAATGTCACACTTTCGTCGCTTATACCGACAATAATCTACTGTTACACGTCGTATAAATTCCTAAATTAGTAATACTAAAAAAAATATCTTATCACGAGTAATGTTATAATTTAATTCATACAATAATCCTCATATCTAATATATATATTTACAAAAGATTTAGTATATCATTTGATTCAGAGGGGAAAATATGAGCAGTGAAAGATCAGAACAGCATGGAATTTCTAATATTCTCAAGTCTAAGTTTGTCCTATTAAAAATATATTATTTCTAAAAAAATAGATGCTAGATCTTAGAATATTAAATAAAGTGGTTATCGAAGATAGCTATGCGCAAGTGCAAGATATCCAATTGTGAAGCGAGAGAGTTTATATTCAACGTCCAATAGTAATCTAAGGTCACAAGATTTATATAGTTTAGAAAATGTCCTACTTCTTTTCCGTATTTTATCTAATCCATAAGTGCTAACAAAGTCAATTATTGTAAATATAATATATAATATTGACTCCTAATTTGACTGTAAATGAGAGTATGATCTGCAAATTATTGTAAAAGCTCTCGGATACTAAAAGCATTCTGTACCAATTTTTATAAACATAGGCTGAGTAAACTGCTGATCTCCTATAAATGTTTCCAGACCAGAACACTAAGAGATGCGAGATACACGCTATCGACTTTTATAGTGCTCAGATATCAATTATATCAATAGAGCTATGACTGCGCCATGATTTATCACTCTGACTACTGAATGAGAACTGTTGCCGATCTCTTAATAATCATCCTCATGTCTCAATCAATTAATAACTGTCCTCCAAAAACTAATCTTAGAGTTGGCCTTAATTTATATATCTGCGTTATTTTATCTAAATTGTCATCCAGTCAATGGTCTCAAGTTATTTTCAGATGGCGTCCAGTCAGTTATGTCAAATGGCGTCATACCGGTGAAACCAAAATGGCGTCAACCGGCAAGTTTCAAAATATACATTATTAAGTTTAATATATATTTTTTACTTGAAGTCAATCAAAATACCTAATAACCCATAAAAAATAATATCTATTAATGCTTAAGGATCAACTCAGTAAAATAAAAGGAGTTTCTTCCTTTTCTTTAAGTTTTCTCAATCTGAGAAACAAAACCCACATAAGAACAACACTATTTTAGCAACATAATAACACTGAGATCAATTATCTCTCTCTGAAAGCTGAATAATAATAATAGTATACTCCATTATAGTAGAGAACGTTCTGTTTAATGTAGATTTGGACACGGACTTAAACTCTAGCAGACTTATTGAGATAAATCTGTCCAGCATCCAAAATATGCACCAAACTGAAATATTATCATATAATTACTTAGATGAAAAGCTAAAGAAATCTACCGTCCTAATTCAACTTTGGAACCACTTTCGTGTATAAATCACCAACCAATTCGATAATAAATGTATACATAACTTTAGTAAATTTTGAACAGTATACAGAGTTATACTTCAACACATATTACCATATACGTTATTCCAGAATATAATTTGAAAAATCTAGCAGATATCATGATGTAAAAATTCTTCATAAATTATTTCTTTATCCCATATAACGCGAGTTTTAAATTCCCAATATAAGATTATCACTTAAATAATCGACAGCACAGATGTCACAGACGCTATATGGTATGTAGAAATATTTATCTTGCCAAAAATGAGCTTGATAACAAGAGATTATATTTCATAATCCAATCTAGAAAAAAAATAATAAAAAACTGTGATGCTTGAACTAGCTCTATTGAAATATTGCGAGATAAAGATGTGACGCAGGCCTCAAACTTCCTAATAAACAGTTTCCACACTACAACAATAGAGCACATGCTGCGATTCTAATTTTTTGCCACTATACTTTGTAGTATATATTATTTGCTCTACTTTGCTTTAATCACGAACTGAATGAGCCTGGACGCAAATTTATGTCCAATATTTTATCTATAATTCTCATAAACAAGAGAATGTGACCAAAGTCGCCACAATACTAAAATCACATAAAAAGAAATTAATTTTATTCCCGTTCTTGTTAAAATATTTCATTCTCACCTATAGAAAAAGAACAGCAATTTGCGATATAATAATTACCCCGCATTTTTTATCGTCTATTTGTAGCTTACTCCACAAATTTAATACATTCTGGATTTATTAATCCCTACTATAATATAAATTAATTAATTTAAATTTTATTTAGTATATAATTTAATATATAGTTTAACCTCTAAAAATAAGCACATAATATCAAAGCTTAAATCTTATTAATTACTATAAATAAAATAATTATTTAACTATAGCCAATCGTTAATATAACTTTCCCTAACTTAATATGCTAATATATATCTTTTACTTATTCTAGTGATGATACCTTTTGTCTCCATAGTCTAATATCAATAGATTCAAATGTACTAGTGAAACCGATATTTAGCGCTACAAATATTCCGCTGAACAATGCAAAATATGAGATTTTTAAACTTGTCTATAAGTGAGCATGAGACGTCTAACAAAATGAAAGGTGTTATACTTAACCCATACGTAGGAAAGCATATTTATCATTAAAACTTTTTATTGATTATTTATTATTTAATTCTAGTATCTCATTAATTACGTAATTCATTTATTCACATTACATTATATGATTCTATTTTTCTATATCATTATATCTATTATTAATTCTATAGCATTTCAGAGTTAATAATAAACTTGGGATAATGAATATTAGTAAAATTTATTATAT
This sequence comes from Trachelipus rathkii, assembly GCA_015478945.1. Taxonomy (NCBI): domain Eukaryota; kingdom Metazoa; phylum Arthropoda; class Malacostraca; order Isopoda; family Trachelipodidae; genus Trachelipus; species Trachelipus rathkii. The sequence continues at coordinate 27,832 of JABUQX010040329.1, forward strand.
TATCTAAATCTAAAGAAGCCTGAGTACTTTTTTATATAATTAATTGATAATCAAATTATTAAAAATACAAACCAAATTTAAATCTACTTTTATTTATCTATCGATTATTTTATTTTTTATTAATCTACATATTTTAATATAATTTTAATAATTATTATTATTATTTTTATTATTAATTGTAAATAAAGTATTAGCCTTTATTATTATCTTATTACTTACTCTTTACAGATATCTTAATTATTTCATTAATAACTTATTATCTATTCTATTATTATCATATTATTACTTATTATTATTATTTTATATATTATTACTGATTATTATTATTATTATTATATTATTCATTATGCTGTTCTCTGATAGAAATGTGTGAAGCGTTACTACCGTCAGCATACAGACGAGAGGGAAGAGAAAAATTACTGTCCAAACAAGGTCTGAAAGACCTCGGCGTTTCATTAGTCATGTACCTAAACTATCCTCTGCATAATAATAATAATAATTAATAATAATAATAACTAAATAATAATAATAATAAAATAATATAAAATAAATATAATAATCAATATAATAATAATAATAATAATAATTAAAATAATAATAATAATAAAATATATAATAATAAATAACATCGAACTGTCTTGCATTGAAATTTAATAATCATATATATATATATATATATTATATATATATAATTATATATTAATATTATATTGTATATTAATATATATATAATATAACTAATATATATATATAGGTATAATATATATATACTATAATATATATCATATATATTATATATTATATAATATATATATATTACTACTAATATATCATATAGTACTCTATATATGATATATAATAGTATAATCTATATAATTAATATGCATATATTATATACTATATATATTATATATATATATATATATTCTGTACAAATGTATATACGCAAAATGTATAATATTTTTATATGGGTAGTTTGCACTTCGTATTATATGTATATTGAAAATATATACTCTATCTATATAACTAATATATATATATCTATATATATATATATATGATATATATATATTATATAGTATATATTATATCTATATATATATATACCGTATATATATATATATATAATATAATGATATATATATATATATATATATATATATAATATATATATTATAATTTTATATACATATATTATATATATATATATTATGAATTTATCTGATAATATACAGCTTATCTAAAATTCTTAAGCTATGGTCTCTCATTTTCTATACAACAAGCTGATCCTCTAAAAAAAATTCTTTTCCAAAAAATAATCTTTATTGATAGTGTAATAGCGGATGCATATTAAATGGAAGAAAGACAAAATATATTGCACTCCTTTAAACGTCTTATCTTTTTTTATAAGGCTGTCAGATTTGCTAAGAGAGCTATTATATTTTTTTTTCCTTTTTTCTTTATAATACTTAAAAATGAATTTTTATAATTAATTTTGTTATTATGATATATTATATATGATTACTAATATATATATATATATATATATATAATATATATATATATACTATGATATAGTATAATATATACTATATATAATATAGTATATATTAATATATAACTATATATATATATATTAGTGATGGACATGACATCCGATCGCATCCCGCATCCTCAATACGGCACAATCACATCTCTTGGAAAATGAGGATTGGAGGATGTTTCTACATTTGATTAAATGCATATAAAATAAATATTATTGGCATTTTATCATGGGATTTATGGGAAGAATTCGTAATTCTTGAATTTCGATTTTCTGTGATATATATAGTATATACTATATATATATATATATATATAGATATATATATATATATATATATAATATATATATATATATACTATATATTATATATATATAATATATATATATATATAATTATATATATTATATATATATATAATATATATATATAATAATATATATATATATGATATTAAGTATATATATTATAATATATATATATATATATAATAGTAATATAAATATATAATATATATATAATATATAACTACACTAAAAGAAATGTGCTGACTTTCTTGGTTCATCTAATAAAAATTTTTGGCCTCTGCAAAAATATCTCAATAACTTCTGTTAATCTGCCTTTCCCCCTCTTATCGTCATGACGTTCGTTTGCTAACCTCCTTTTTCAATGATTTTGGTTACTTTTTTTTCATCTAATCACCTGGACGATTCCGGCCCCTCCTCCTGCTCAATCACTCTTCAGGTGTCCAATGTCTCTACCATTCATTACTCCATGATCGGTAACATGAGATACCTGAGATCTCATGAACATCCGGAAGCCAGGCCCAAGATGGGCATTCCTCATCCGTGTTTTGATGGGTGTGCTTCTGAGCTGGCGCCTGTCCTCGTTCAACTCTACTCTTTGCTTAATCTATAACTCTTTCCTCAATTCTGGAATCGCGCTTATAATTCAGCAATCCAAAAAAGGTACGCTCATCTGATCCTTCTAACTATCGACCTAGTCTGCCTTAACTTGTATTCTCTCTAAACTTTTGAAACTCTCCTTGAACTCTCATTTCTCGATCATAGACTCATCCCTTTCTTCTCAAATCGTCAGTATGGCTTTCGAATGTCGAGATCAACTGGTGACATCCTTTCCCATATTTCACTGATCTATGGTCTTCTGCCATTAGGGATTATATAGGGACTATGGGGAGTTGTGTGGTGGCGCTTGACATATGTCTAATAGCTTTTGACAGGGTATGCAGCCGTAGCTACTACCTCTAAGTTACCTTTTTGGACTTTTCCTCCTTCGCTTTGCTTACGCTTGTCTAGTTTTTTTCAGATCGTTCCATTTCATCTCTTGTTGATGGAGCAACCTTTCCCTCCTTTCCTGCTGACTGTGGTGTTCTTCAGGGGTTCTGTTTTTATCTGCCAACTTTAATTCCTACTTTTCATCAAAACGATCTTCTAATTGCCACCTTCTAACTCTGTACTCTTATGCCGGATGACCTCAACTCTCCATCTCTTACCCATCATTTCAATTGTGCTCGCTCGTTTGTATCTAGAGTTGGCTCTCGTCTTCAGCTTTCTGATTAAATTCTTGCCGATTTGGTTGGGATTTCTCAGTGGGCGTAACCGTAATCTTGTGAAATTTCAACTCTTTGAAACTCAACTTCTTCATATCTGCCTCTCTAAAACACCTCCCAAGAACTTTCGCTATCCCCTTTGACGCTCTAATGCTTACGCGTAAGACAACATAAACATCTTGACTAAACATAATAGTGAACTGTTTTGGAGACCTCACCACTCATCGGTTGCCTAAATTGCTAAAAAAAGCTGGTATCTCTGGTTGAAATCTGCGTGAATTTTTTCTTCTGCCAAGATACCTCTAGTTATATCAAAGGTCTTATTCGACCGTTTGGGTAAACTGTTCCCAATTTTGTTGGATCCGGTTCCACCCGTCCTTAGGATAGAGTTAAGCTAAGGCTAAGCAGCTCTTATAAACTTTACCTATTCGTCTGCCTTCCCCGTTGACCTCCTGCTCTGCATCGTGACGTTGGTTGCCTACTCTTCTTTCTATAGGTATTCACAACGGCGGCGCTCGAGAGAATTGTACCTCTTGCATTCCTCCAACCACGAATGCGTCGCCTCCGACACACAGAGGTGGCTTAATTTTCTACATGAAAATTGTGTGAATATTGAGACTACAAGGATCACGATCGTTGTGTACCAATCCTTCTTTAACCACATTGTTTTTGTGGAAACTCCTTGGCTTCTTCAATTTCTGCAATATTCAACTTCCTCTATTTAAGGTCCAGGCGCTGGCTCACCTGAGGAATGCGTTAGCAAAGGGGAGCATGGGTGATTAAGCTTTTCATTTATTTTAATTTTTGTTTTTATTTTGCTATTTTTTTTTTTATTATTTAATTTATTTTATTATTTTGCACTCTCTTTTGAAAAGGCGCCTGCCCGTTGTGGTGGTCTCATTTAATAACTTTATATATATATATATAAAATATAATATATATACTATATATAATATATATATAATTATATATTATATATATATACTATATAATAATATATATAATATATATAATATAATACTATATCATATATATATATATATATATATATAGTATATATAACTATATCTATAGTATATATATAAACATATATATATATGATATACCGATATAATATATATATAATATATATTATATTATATATATATATATATAATAATATATATATATATATAAATACTATTATACATATAATATATATATATATCATTTAATCAACTTAAAGGGTAAAACCCGGCTATGCGCATCCGCATTCCTCAATGCTCTTTAAGAATCCGCATGCCGCATCCGCATGCCCGCATCCTCAATCCTCTTTTAGATTCGACATTTCTCCGGCAAACAGGCAAATTTTGACATCGGGTCCATCACTAATATAATAATATATTATTATATATAATATTATATATATTATATTATATATTATATATATATATAATATATATATAATATAATATTATATATTATATTTATAATATATATATATATATATATAATATATATATATAATATATCATATATACATATATATAATATAATAAAGATATAGTATATATATATAACTATAAATATATATATATATATAGTATATATTATATATTAATATATATATATATATATATTATATATTATTATATATATATTATATGGTAACCCTTCATATATACTATATACATATATAATATATATAATATATTATAATATATATTATATATATATATATATATCTATATAATAATATATAATATATATATATTTACCGGTATATGATATATATATATTATATCTTATTAATATATATTATATTTATATATATATATAGTATATATATTACATATATATAATAAATATATATGTATGTTAATATATTATATAATATTATTATAGTATATATATAAAATTATATATTATAATCTAATTCATCTATATAATATATATACTAATAATATATATAATTATACTATATATATATTATATATATATATATTATATATATATATAATTATATTATATATATATATATATATATTATATATATATATATAATATTATATATATATATATATATATATATATATAATAAATATAATACTGTATATATATATATATATAATGATATATATGATATATATATATAGATAATATATATATATATATTATAATCTATATAAAATATATATATATATATATATATAATATATGTGAGTGTGTATATATATTGTACCTAAAAGTCGTAAATGTAACTTTTTATGTTTTATGTTTTTTAAATCAGAAAAAGAAATTTAATAAAAAAAGTTGTAAAAATTTGTTGATGAAAAATTGTGTTTGCTTTCTGGAATGATTTTAACTTGCTTTTTTTTTTTTTTTTTTTTTTTTTGCAGCCAATTTCTGCTCTAATAATTTCACCAATCTTTCTCTTTTATTTACTTATTATTGATTATTAAACAAGCGTCGAGAACAAAGTTTCTTAAAAATAAATTGATTTAAAATTTTTCATATATGTTTGTGTAATTCTTTATAGAGAGGCGGAAAAAATGCTAACGAAAGTCTCAGACTTTCTAGATTTGAATTTTATTTTTCATATTTTTCCTATTTGTAATTTTAAATGAGAAATAAGTGAGCCTGGACCGGACCGGAGCCGGACGCAGGAGCAGCGAGCGGAGCAGGAGCAAGAGCCAGAGGCGTAGCGTGGGGTAATTTTTATAATTTTATAAGTTAAATCTTGTTTGAAAATGAATGAACTGGATTGAAATGTTACTGAGAGATATTCTAAGTCACTCATCAGTGAGCATGTGTGCGTGTGTACATGTGTGTGCGTGTGTACATGTGTGCATGTATGTGAGCAAGCATGAGTATGTTTGTGCGTGTGATTGGCTGCTCGCCAACGCTTTCCCAACAATTATTGTGATGAGAATTCGTGAACCAAAAAAATCTTTATTTCAAAAGCTCTTCCTGACGTCATTTTCTTTACTTCAATGAAACTTTTAATGACGTAATTGTACGTTACGTCAGTTTATTTTACGTAAATGTTTTTTTCTTAATTAACCTTGTAATTTAAAGCAGATATCAATTAAAATGAATGAAGGCTCAATATGTAATAAAATCTGCTTGGACAAGAAGTATCATCTAATGAAGAATTTTTATATTTTATTTTTTATTTATTTTTTAAGCCAAATTTTCTAATGAAGAATTTTTATATTTTATTTTTTATTTATTTTTTAAGACAAATTTTAAAGTTCTGTCCACGATTATTCATTGAATTTTTTGCAGAATCTAGTGGACTCATTAATTAATTATAAGTGGGTTAAGGCATCTTATACAATAAGTAAATCCAAATCAACAAAAAACTGACTGCCTAAGATTTGGGAGAGTGTCTCCCGTAACCAATAGTGAGATTGTTTTCCAGCCATTCACACTAGCAGAATTTGAATCAATTCAGTTCAATCTAGACATAGTTTGAATCCATCCATTTCAATCCAAACATAGTTTGAATTAATACAGAAATAGTTTGAATCAATCCAGATCAATCCAGACATAGTTTGAGTCATAGTTTGAATCAATCCATTTCAATCCAAACATAGTTTGAATCAATCCAGTTCAATCCAGGCATAGTTTGAATCAATCCAGTTCAATCCAAATATAGTTTGAATCAATACAGTTCAATCCAAACATAGTTTGAATCAATCCAGTTCAATCCAGACAGTTTGAATCAATCCAGTTCAATCCAGACAGTTTGAATCAATATAGTTCAATAAAATAATAATATAGATCTTTTTCCATACTATGTCTGGATTTAACTGGATTTTATTTAAATTCTGCTGGTGTGAATGACGGGAAAATAATTTCGCTATTGCAACCGGAGAAACTTTCCTAAATTTTCGGCAAGCAGGATTTTTTAGGATTTTCTTGGTGTGAAAGGAGGCCTAAGTCGATATCCGAAAAAAATCTTATAATTTCAAATGCTAATCATAGCTTCAGTTAATTTACTTCTCCTAAATTTATTCCTTTCACCAAACTGCTGAAAATTCTTCAACAGGTCTTCGCTTACATTGTTCTTTTACTTTGCCATATATAACTTCTTTTACCTTTTAACACTTCCGTACTAACATTTTCCCTCTATTTCTGTATCTACACACAACATTCTTTACCTTTCAACCTTTGCTAATAGTACTTCTTTTACCTTTTTCCAACCGCTTTTGTACACTCATGCTTTTCGCGCTTTACTTTTTGCCACGCACTTTTTTTCCACGCTTTTAACCTATCCTTTTTGCACCACACTTCTTGCTTGAAAAGAGAAAAAATAGAATGCCAACAGGTCTTTAATTACATGATATCATTATTATATCTAATATACTACTAAAAATATACATATCTATTTATAGAAACAAATATATATATTATATAATATATATAATATATATTATTATATATATATAAATAGATATATATACATATATATATATATATGGGTAGGGTCATAGCCCCGAGATTTGATAAGATCAACCTAACTCTAATAATCAAGCAAAGCGAAAAGTCATTGGAAAATATATATTATTAATCTTTTTAATTAGTATATTATTATTATTTTTATATTATTATATTTATTATTATTTTATTATTATATTATTATTTCATTATTATTATTATTCATTATTATCATATATTATTATAATATATTAATATCTTATTATTATTTTTAACATATCATTATTATTTTACTTATTATTATTATTATGTATTGATTATTATTATGATATTATATACTTATATAATTATATTATTTAATAGTATTATTATTATTTACATATAATTGATGGTGAGCAATGGACAGGCGTAATTTTTCTGAGCAATTCCAGTAAACATTGCCAGGATGTTCAATTATGCACTTGAATTTTTGTTGATTCGAATGGACGTTCGTTCGATTCGACTGTCGAAGTCGTCCGAACTGACGTAATCACGGCTATGGTTAATCAGCAGGTTGCGAGAATAATTAATTAATATTTAAATGGCCAATATCTACACAACGAGGAGTTCAACACATATGACACTGGAAATTTTTTTTTTGCGGATTCTGGTTGGTATTGAATATGAATAAATGTTCAGTAAAATATCACCAGTACTAAATAATAATCATATATATAATATATACTAATATACATATATATATATATATATTATAGTAATCATTATATATAATATATAAATATACTATTTATATATATATATAAATATAATAATAATATATATAATATAATAATAGCTATAGACTTATGTGTAAATAGGCAAAGGTTACATACATCCAAACAAGAAGGAAAAAAAGCAAAATTGCAGAATAATAGAAGGTAATCGCATTCGAGCTTTGGCAGTCAAGCTCATAAAAATGATATTAGCCATTATTAGTTTGTTGGTTAAAAGCTCGGTAAGAAAAGGATGGTTGTGTAAAAACGAAACGTGCTTCTAATCTCTCCTCAAAATAGGATATAATTAGTACCCCGAAGAGGTTGTGACTCAGTGACCTTTCGCGCGCATTCCATACAAGCAAAAAGACATATTCAGGATTTAAAAGCCAAAGGCGACAGTGCTTTCTAGAAAGCTAACCAGTTATTTTTTTTTTGAGAGTAGTTTCATAAAAGTAAAGCAGCATCTGCTGTTATTTTGAAAGTTCTTTAATCGCTTCTAAAAAAGTACGTTAACATTGTAGAAACGATTGTTTACTGGTAGAAACAACGGAGCCTTCAAGTAAGATATCGTCCGATAAAATAGCTCCAGAAAAACAGACAAGAAGGACATTTTTCGGTTGTGTGTTCGCAAGTTGATATTGTGTGATGGAAGATTGGACACTGAATAGAAAAGAAAAAAAATGAGGAAATTTAGATTTTGAAATATATTGAAAAGAAAAACCGAGCCTTCTTTTTTATGTCCCATATTAAAAAATAACACGAAAAAAAAAAAAAACAAAGTAAGTAGTTTGAAAATTGCACTTTGGTAATGCTTTTTTTTGCTGGGTATCTTTCTAAAATCATAAAAGGCATAGACTATGTAGGATCTACACGCAGGGGTAGACATGTAAATGACAGCATCAAACTTCATCTAATGAAACTGTAAAAATTGGTTGGAAATAGAGATAACCTGACGAAATACACTTATTAATTTATATAATATATTATATTAATATATATATCTTAATATATATTATATATATCTATATATATATATATATATATCAAAAATATATAATATATATAATTAATATATACTATATTATATATAAAAAAAAAATTATTACTTTTTTTTGACAATCTTTGAATCAAAAGTGTCTCATTTGTTGGACATTGATTATAAATTACGAGATTTGAGCAGCTTTTATCTTATTAAAAAATAAAAAGTTTTAGAAATTTTCAAATAAATTGTCTAACTTATAACTCGTTTACTAATTAGACAAATTTCTCAAGAACATTAGTTCATCTCTCTGCTCTCTCTCTCGTCTCTCTTCTCTTCAATCTCTCTCGCTCATCCCTCTCTCTCTCTCTCTCTGCTCTTCTCGAGGGACCCTTCTCTCTCTCTCTCTTCTCTCTCAACGAAATATTCTTTCCTCATTTCTTATAAACTGGTAAATTTTTGTCATTCTGTGCTAAATTGAAATTAACTGTTAAATGGTAAGTTAAAAAGAGATTTTATATTGCTTAATTTCGCGTGAATTTTACAGTGGCATTCTATTATTTATTTAGTAACGTATGTGACAAATTTTTCCATGCAAAGACTTATTTTTTGCTGGGAATGGAATGTTTTTTTTCCTTCTTCCTTGTAGCCACTTGAACAAAAACTTGCTTTGTCGTCCTCTTCTTCGTCTGCGGATTTGCCGGGGGGCGCAGCTGATAAACACGGGGAATTACTACTTCAAACCCATGAATAATTTTAGAACTGAAAACTTAACTTCATTAATTAATGAATCAATTTTAATCCTCGTCTAAAAGCTCTTGTAAACATTTTGAACTCTTAAAAAAAAACTATCTTTGACTTCTTGTAAAATTTGAAAAACTTAAACTCTCTGCGGGCACTTTGGGGAACATTCGTAACCGCCCTTGTCATCCGCCTTAGAAAACATTTTGACTTCTACTTCTTTGTATACACTCAATTTAAACGCCATGAAACCACTTTGATATCTCTTCGAATACAACTTAATACTTTTCTTTTAAACATTTTTGGGGGTGTATGTCTTTTTATGAAATAAACTTATATATAAGTATCATTTGATACATCTTATATTTCGATGGCCATATGTAATATATAGAGTAAACACGTATATGAAATAAAATAGTTTTCTGGTTTTTACTGAAATAGAAAGAGTAGAGCAATCCTGTATCAAGATTATACATTTATGAAATAAGAACACTTAAACCTCTTTAACTTCCTAGACTGAAAGGTTGTAACCAGCTCTTAAAGAACTTGATAGTTTGTAATAAATATTTGTAATAGATTTTCTGAAATAAGTGAACAGTAAGTAAATATAGCTGGCGGGGTACCCAAAGCAATCGAATAAAAAAAATGCGTTACGTTTTAAGAAATTGTAAATAAAAACATAGTTTAAAACTGTTAAACAAAAGCTTTAGAGAAAAAACTTAAAAAAGTAAATATATATATCTTGAATTAAGATTTAGAAATTACTTGGTCTTTAAAACGCTAAATATACCTTAAGCGCAAGACTATATACTAAAATAAACTATAAAGTATATCGAATTATACGAGATATGAAACTGTACTTCTTTAAAATCAAACAATTGAACACCCATAACTAGTTCTTTGTACACAGACACGTCTTCATTCTTCTTTTGTACAGCCCCCATTCTTTTTAATAAGACACCTTAAGAGAATAACAATTGGACACCGGTCGTTGACACTTTACAAAACTCCTTAGAACACTGTCATTGAAGCACTATCTATCTGTAAAATTGCTTGGGCAGTCACATTTAAAAATTCAACTTCCCTTGAGAACTTTCTCTAACACCACAATTATTCTTTGTACAATCTTAATCAGCCGTCTAGGACACTGCTCTTCGATAACACTTCGTGAGACTGTCAGACCGCTTGGAACCTATTGACACCGTCCTTGAGTCCATTTTGCACATGAGACACCTTATAACGGCGCCTTTCTAACAAAACAGTCATCTTTAGTATTCTCTTTTGAATCATCCTTAGCCACTTCTTTAAAAAAATTTGGCTAAAATCTAATTAGCTTACGCTACATTATAAAATATAACATCTTTGAAAAACAACTAATCATTTTGAGAAAATTTAATATTCTGATACAGCTTATAATAGCAATGTGCAAATTATGGAAACGTATATCTTTGAAATATATTGTGGAATTCACGATTGGATCATTATATTTTTCGGATATATATGTCTGAACACAAATTTCTCTTGTGGATCAATCGTTGAACCTTCTGTTGAAACCTTTTTGTAGGGTATCCTATCGAAAGAATTAGAGAAAATTGTACTAATGCTATATCCTGAAGAGTGATCACTGTTAGAGAGCGCTATTCTTTGAACATTTTAGTAAATCATGCGAATATTTAAAATGTTGTTTATTTAGTAGAATATTAAAGAATAATATTTCATAGAGAAAGCATATTCGGTATAACTATCTATATACAAAGAAATGTTGTTTTAGAAAAATTTTAATTGGTTGTTCCAAGAAGAATTAAAAAAAGAAGAAACTTACTTATTTACTGAGCTGATCCTTAAGCATTAATCCAGAGTATTCATTTTTATGGTTAGTTAGGTCATTTTGATTGACTTCAAAGTAAACAAAATAATATATTACAACTAGTGTTGACATTTGCAATACTTGCCGGTGCACGATTCTGGTTTGCAACCGGTTGCACGCCATTTTTGAATAACTGACTGACGCATCTTGAAAAATAACATGACCATTGATCTGGGACCGTTATAATAGCTGAGTATTTGAACTGCTTACACTTCAAATCTCACAAATCAAAATATGAAAGGAAGCACATCAGAAATATCATGACTGAGACATTGGATTATTGCTTAGAGAAATTAAATGTGAACTCATTATAAATCAAGCTATAAATATAGTATATATCATGACATAACATTAATAATCAGACAAGTAATCTTGAGATTTGAAATACTACTTTTAGTTTTATTCTATTTATGTTTTTGTTTCAATGGGGATTGTTTTTGCGTTATTATTTTTTTAAACTGTTTAATTATGTATTTAGTTACCTCGAGCTCACATAAGTTGTTTCGGCGAACCTTTAACTCACTGATTAGGACTTTAGATAACCTTTTCTCTGTATAAATCTGACCTTTGGTAATAATTTAAGTTAATAATGACTAAATAATAAATGATGTAAATATAAAAATTATTATGAACTTTAAAGGATTCAGTATCTACATGGAAAATCTCCTATTAATTAAATTTTCCAATAGAGTCTAAAGTTAACTTACGAATAATGGATAATATTATTAGATGCAATCAAGATACATTTTGAATATAACAGTCATAGGATTTTATATCAGACACTTTTTACATATAATTACTAACGTCACTACCCTTATCTGTGGACTCGTACAGATAAATGGATAACAAAACAAAACCTTTTGGATGATCTTAACCAATTGAGTATATTATTTAACTGTTACAAATAATGGATATCAAAACCAATACCTATTATTTATTCTGAATTAATTCTTTATATCGGAAAGCCAATTAAAAAGGAACATGTCGAGTTCTATATAGACAGAAAACTCACTCAAAGTAAAAGATAAATAATGATGTTTTCATAGAAATTAATAATTGTTTCATTATTGTTACACTTGAAAAGATATTGGACATCTCTCATTTACAAAATCGATATCATTCTGATATAGAAATTAAAGATTTAAAATATTTTGACTCAAAACATCCTTTCTATTATACCAACAAAATATTCAGTTCAGATTATATTTTTGAATTTCATAATAAAAATCGAGAAGCTATGAAAGGTAAGGAGATCCATTGGTTAAATTTCATTGGAAATGATCTCAAGTATGAATCATCGTACCCAATTTCTTCTAACTTTTTTGAACAGTATTGTCAAGCTGATAAACGTTTCAATGAATTTGAATTGACTGATAAAGAAAGATGCGTTATTGTTACCGGTGATCCTGGAATTGGAAAAACTGCTCTTCTTGAGCGTGTTTCTAACATTATAAAAAACGTAAACAAATCTAAAATTTGTTGGATTATAAAGATAAACCTTAACGAATGTCAAAAAATTCTGAAAAATTTCAGCTGTTTGAATAACATAGAGTCTGTTGCAACTTTATTTGCAGAATGCGAAACCTGTAAAGATAATTTCTCTAAAAATATTATTAAACATTTTCTTCTTTACGAATCACGTCTCGTCGTATTGTTTGATGGCTTCGACGAAGTGCATGAGCCAAAAGATCGTAGAAAAATTATTGAATTGTTAACATTTTTGGAAAAGAAAACTGTCGTTAAACAAATATGGATATCAACTAGACCTCATTATGCTCATAAGTTAGAAACAGCCTTGGGTGTAGTAGCTTTCGAAATTGAAGACATAACTGAAAAAGAACAAACGAAACTTGTAACAGAACATTGGAAAATACTTCATAATGATTCTAAGCTCTTTCTTCTTTTTGAAGAAAATGCCCAAAACTTGATTCGGAGTTTTAATAGCGGTATTAATAACCAAGATAGAAAGTTTTTAGGTATTCCTTTGCATACATT
>JABUQX010040330.1:0-27500 GCA_015478945.1 Trachelipus rathkii
TTTGAGTTAAAAGGTTTATACATGTGTTTATAGGAAAATCCCGTGTTTTTCTTCAGTGACAGAATAGCTCGTATATCCAATCTATTCTAAAGGAAGAGTAGCCGTTTTAAACTTTCTACTGATCGCCCTAAATCGCACACCTTTATTCCTTTTAAGATCTTTGGTTCTGTTCTTAAAATCCTATTTCCTTTCTCACCCTGATCCTACTTACCACTTTTTGTGCTAATTTTCCTTTCAAATATTTTTTCTATTATCTGCATCTTTTTTTATATCTTCAAGTCTTCTCTTATTACCTTCTCCTGGCAGTATTCTGTTATATATATAATATTCCTAAAAATATAAGTGCTTTTTGTTCCCATATTTTCCTCTATAATCGACTTATCTCAGGTTTCAAATTTTTGAGGTTCTAACTTATTTATATCTTTAAGTTAATCTTGATTCTGTTGCAGACGTCAGAATCTTGTGAAAATTCAATCTCCAACAATTGGATTAGGCTATGCGTTTATTTCCTTCTTCAAAAAATCTTTTCAATATTTATTTCTCCTATCTTACGTTCCTTTTATTGTTTTTCTATCCGAGCGGTAAGTTGTAAGCTGTCAGTCTAATATTACTTGGACTTCTTACAATAAACTAAGTTATCTATTGAATGATACATGTTGGTATCACAGTGGTATTGTAGTAAATGCAACGTTGGACAAGGATATCTAACGTTGTTTTCTGTTCAGGCCTTCTCCGGCAGACATTTTTTTCATTGATGTAGAGTGTTCTCTGCGCTATATTTTTGGTTCTAAACGTATAGCCTTCTTACGTCCATCTCTTGTGACTGGGTTCTATCCCACCATCATTAAAAAAATTGCAGATTCATCCCCTAAGGTTGGATTTTTGCTACCATCACCAATCAGATAAAGATAAAGTTGAGTCTAATGCTAAAAAGGATTTTAGCAGCGTTGCATGCTTCTGAAAGCTTGATATCTTCATGTTGGTTACTCTTTTTCCTTCTATAGTTCCAAGGGCCTGAAGGGGAAAATATGCTTTGTATTTCAAAATTGCATTTGCCCTCTGTTATCACAGGATGGTGCACCTTTTTTTGCCTCCGATTTATTAGGTGGAATTCAGCATTATTCCGTTGGTGGATCTTGTCGTAATTTGTATTGCTCTACGCTCAAGTTTTCTTTGGTGTTCTATTTTTGAGTTACTACTGGATCTGTTTCTTTCTCATCCCTTTTTTAATCTTCTTTATTTTTACCGTTTTCCAGCTTTTTTTTTACATCTGCATTCTTCTTTCTTTTTTTAATGTTTTGTCTTTATTTCTTTGTACTATCTGAACTCTGATTAAGTTGGTGTCTCGCGTTTTTTGTCTGTGATATTGATTATTTCGAGGTGTATAATTTTCTTATGATAGCTATTAGAATGATCAACGATCATGATCACGACTTAATACGTCACTGTGTATTATTCAATTATTCAGTTTTCAACTGGTCTGACTGTCAACTTTTATTATTGTTGAAGAAATTATATGAGTGTTGTTTGGTTGTAGAGTGTTATTATTTATTATTATTATTTGTTATTGTACTTCATTGTGATTATTATTATTATTATATATATTTATCTATATGTTTATTTGCAAATAATTTATTACTGAAGAAGTGGTTGATGAAAGCTATTTTTGGTTTTCCTAAACACGTCAGTCATTTTGCTTTTGTTTTTGTTAAACTTCACTCTAAGGCGTAGATTATTTTCAAATTAATTGAAAAAAAAACAAAAAACATGCTCAATTTGTTAAAATCATTCATTTTAGAATTGTTTACATTGTGTTGACTACATAATTTAACCATTGTAATTAAGTCAAAAGTAAATAATTTATCAAGATGGAAAAAGTTCTTCGTAAGTAAAGGGGAAATTAAAAATAGCTAAGAGAGGAATTTATTTTGGGATTTTGGTTTAGTTATATTTTCCATTAAAAAATAATAATAATAATCATACTAATAATAATATAATAATAATAATAATATTATTATATTATTATTATTATTATTATTATTATTATTATTTTATTTTATATTATTATTATTATTTTATATTATTATTATTATTTAAATTTATTATTATATATTATTATTATTATTATTATTATTAGTTATTTATTTTATTTCGCCTTATAGGAGGATGTTGACAGTTATATGAATAATAGAATAGAAAAATTTTGAATACGAGTCTTCAAAATGTTATGAAGAAAATTAGAGGAGAGTTGAATAGAGTATAAGTTTACGGAAGTTACATTGCAGGCCAAAAGGAAAAGTAAATATTGCTGACAAGACTTTTCGCTTTTCGATATTGTACTTTGTAGTAACATAGTCATCATAGCTGTATAGCTATATATACTATAGTATATAATATAATATATATAATTATTATATATATATCTTAAATATATACATATATATATATATTATATATATATTTTATATATACTAGTATATATAGATACTATATATATATATATATATTTATATTTATATATTATATTATATTACTAATATATATACCTATATATATATATATAATAATATATTGACGAGACCTTACATACTTCCATCCTTCCCACACCTGGAGATGGTGGGACCCAATTCTCAGAAAACCCTATAATCCAACCCACCCATGTCACCAATATTCTTTCCAACCCCTCCAGACACAGACTAAAATCCCACACCCTCCTCACCAGCAAATTCGTATAATGATCATCTACAACACTTTTTCCCCCTCCTCCCCAAAAGTCAGGGCTCACTCAGGTATCACATACACAACTAACTCACACGTACTAAAAAACCGCCCCCCAGTAACCCCAATCTTATTAAAGCTCTACCACCAAAATTTTTCCCTATAGAAAGAAAACACTGCCAGAAGAGGCCAAATTAATCGACCTCGCCCTGGAGCAGATCAGGTCACAAAGGAACTTTTACTATATTAGTAATTTCAAACTTGAACAGGGTAAACCACCCCTACCTAGCACCAGATGTTCACAATTCCCAGGGACACAATGGAGCACCTCCTTCAGGGTGCTCCGCTCCGACGCCCCCTGTGAGCATGAATACACTTACCAATTCAAGAAGACAGAAAGGGTCGAGGCCGGTACAACACTGACTCTCATCTATATCTTCCTTCTCACCTGTGAACCACCTAGACGGTGGCCGGCTTCCTGGAAGCAGTTTGGCCCCCTCCAGTTGCGGTGGCCCAGGGGCAGCAGTATGTATGTAAAGTACTTATACTAACTATATATAATATATTTATAATATGATATATATAATAATATATATAATTATAAATATATATTATATATATATATATATATATATATATTAATATTATATTATTATATAGATATATATATTATACTAATATTATATACTATATATTCCCTCATAACATGATCATTATTCTTCTTATATTCTCGAATAGGACCCATTAATCACCAAATACTATTAAACCATTTTAGCAATAGACAAGATGTTCTATTTCCACATAAATTGGGAGTGAACTATCCTATAATGCTCTAACATTTGTAACATTGGTGAAAAACTTTACCTCCCTGTTTTCATTTGGCTATTTGTGGTTTATCTACTTTTCAGTTTTTAATTGTTGACATTCCATATTTTGTTTTTCTCGAATCACATTTCTCGAGATTATTTGCTTTCTTCTATAAGCCAATTCTAGAATTTCTACCGCTTTCGATTTAACTATTTTAATCCTTCTTTTCAAACATTCGTTTGAAACTCTTCTATTATTATTCATTTTTTTATTTATTTCTGAAATATATATATACCAACCCCTTTCGGGAATGATTCATGCTACAAAAGTTTGCACTTACTTGTTCATTGGAATATGAACATCGGAGCTGACTGTTCAGACGTACGGTGGCTCTTTTATATTCCATGGAATTATAATTATTCTATTTGAATTTCACAACAGAATATTCGCTTTTATTCAGATAAATTTTTGGAATATGAATAATAAAAATATGCATAATATTCTTTTCCAAATATATGAAATTTCTCTAATTTAATATATATATTTATATAATATATTATATAGGCTATATCATATTGGTAAAAACCAACCCCTGAGAGTATTTCACCTGCTGGAAGCTCAAACCTGGACCCTAGCAGGTAAACGCGTATGTACTTTTGACCACTACGACTGGATGAGCTAAAAGAAGAACACGACAATACTCCTATGGTGGGAATTTTCGCACCCCCCCATTAGGACATGCCGCCGCTCTCCCGCTCAACTTGGCTGGGGCCAAACCAGGCTGGTACTAACAAGGTGGAAAATTATTAAGAATGCGGGTCAAGTTGATACAGAATAAATAATTGCAAACTGCGCACAATTCAATTTGTATTGATAAAAAAAACACCCCTAAAGTATTTTTACCCTGCTGGGAATCGAACCTGACCCTAGCAGATGTATGTGCAACGTGTTTGACCACAGTCCACAATGAGTTAAAAGAAGAACACGACAATACTCCTATGGTGAATATTCGCACCCACCTCGAGTCGTGACCGGGAAGAGCGCTGCCAACATGTCCTATGAGTGGGATGAATTATTCACCATAGGGAAGTATTGATCGTGTTCTTTAGCTCATCGTGAGCTGGTGGTTCAACAACTTCCAGATACAGTCTGCTAGGGTCCAGGTTCGATTCCCGGAGCATTGTGAAATACTTTAGGTGTTTTTATCAATACAAATGAATTGCATGGCACGTTTGCAATTATTTATGCTGTACAAACTTGACTCCCTTCCTTTAAGTATTTTCACTTGTGCATTGGTACCTGGGTTTGGCCCAGCCCAGGTGGTGCGCAGGGTGGTGGAGCGGAAGAGGGGATTGCGCAGCATGTATTATAGGTGGGTGGAAATTCACCATAGGAAGTATTGTGTTCTTTCTCTTAGCTCATCGTGGACTGGTGGTAAAACACTTGCACGTACATCGGGGTCCAGGTTTGATTCTCAGCAGGGTGAAATTACTTTTTTTTAAGGGTTTTGTTTGTATCCTTAATTTTATATTATTTGTTGATAGCACATATCTGTTATTTTAAAAATTGCAATATAAATCCTAATTACCTAATTAATATAAGTTTAGTAAAAATATAATTATTATTTAGGTATTAAATGAAATTATGAAAGGTGTTTAATTAGGAGTGAATGGCGAGGTTTTGTGAGGATGGGTGGTGTGTCACCTGGCCCGAGGGTAGGAACCTACAACTTTTGACAATAATGCATAGTGAGGGTCGTTCGGTGCGCGGGGGCCCGTTGAAGCTCTAGGTTTGTGTTGTTTTGACTGCGAACGTGGAGTTTGCTCATGCTAGATTAGTATAAGAGCTCCAGTAGAGGCGGCTTTCTGTTGGAGCTGAGGGGGTGTGTCGAGTTTGCTTCTACTCGACGTTCGGTGCCTTTCTCGATGGGATGTTTGGCACGTCGAGGCCTTTACCCCTCCTTATCCTTGGGGGGATAAAAAATAGATAAGGATGTGATGATTATAACTGGGTATTAATATGCTTTACTAATTGAATGTTGATTTGCTTTTATTTGAAATGATTTGAACTACATTGATAAATTTGCTTATTATATAGATGAACTATACTTATCATGAACTATACTCTGATAATAGAAATAATTTAATTTATATATATATTATTATTAAAAAATTAAAAAATCATGATGTTTTGGAGCAAAAAAAAATCCATTGATTTAATCAACTGATTAAATCAGTTTGTTTAATCAGTCCAAACCCCAGGTTTTGTATCAATACAAATGAAATTGCGCGCGTTTGCCAATTATTTATTTTATATATATATATATATAATATATATACTAGTGTTAATTATATATATATCTAATATAATATATTGATATATATATACTGTATATCTATATATATATATAAATTTATATATATATATATATAATATGTGTATATATAACTAATATATATATATAATATATTATATATATATATATATATATATTATATATATATATATTATATATATATATATATACAATATACTTATATATATTATATATATATTATATATAGATATATTATAATTTATTTATTTAAATTATATATTTATATATATAGTAAATATATTATATATTATGTGCATGATACGTAACAGCTGTGTATCACGTGAAGTATGTGTGTATGTGAAAATTCTGAATAAACCTGTCCTTGTAATAGCTCATATCGCTAGGTGGGACATTGCAGTTATTATTTGCGCGATTCGCAGTAGTCAAATGCGCGAACTATGTGTTTCTTTTGAACTGGAAAGATATATTTTTTATTCCAAGATTTGGGTGAATGCCAAATGGATGTTTATTCCACACTTTTACCTACAATTTATACCGTACACGCTATCCGCGTTCAAAACATTGAATCTTTAACTGGTGTACAGACCAGACATCAGGTAAAACCAAAACACAGCGTTAGCAAAGATAGTTTTTACGACGTTAGTGGAGTCAGAGATGTCCGCAGTTCATCAACGGTCTGCGGATGTACATTTGTAAAGATGCTGCTCAAGAGGCCCACACCTGCACGGAATACATTGCCTTGCCCTCTTCATCCAATGTTCTGTAGTTGTCCAAAGCCGATTGGTATCGGCACTAATTCCCGACATCGCGGTTTTGAAATACGATGCCTTCAGCATGATCCACCGAGGTTACTGGGCTAGTGTACCTGCATTTAAACCATGATTTAGTAAACCCCCAGGCAATAGTCGAGAGTGGTCGGTGAGCTGGGTGGCCACGGCACAGGTCTCTAACCTCCGATCCCAGTTCCCTGGAACACACGCTGAGGTAGGTCGTCACACCCCTTGCACTGTGTGCAGGACAACCATCTAGTTGAATGTACATGTGTTGCGCCGTGTCTGATGTGGCACATCTGCCAGTAATCCTGGGACGATATATCGCAAGAATGGAAAAAGCGTTCGCCTGTGAGGTGCTCATTGTAACAATAGGCCAATAAGTGTGACTGGCGAAGGACCCCACACCACGCATTGACGGTGAAAATATTCTGATGGTGGGCACTGAAATTGATATTGGGGGATTTTTCATCCGCCAAATGGCGCCAATTCCAACGTATTCTACTCCATTTTGAGTTAAAGCAAGTGCCCATCTGTCCACAGGATGTTCTGAAGGTGTACATCCTCATCAAGAAGGGTTTCAATCAAAGCTAGGAAGCCTAATTCTACATCTCAGGCATCCTGCCAGGGAGCAATCCGAGGGGGACAGTTATTTCCACTGTTAAATATATACTACAATTACATATGTGAGAAGAATACTAATGATCGTGACTTAAGTCCTTTATGGGAGAAATCCCATGGGCAGCACCTGCGAGCCGCTTTAACGCATGAACGAAGAGGAGATTTCATGAGTGATAGAGGAGAACCTCTAAGACATACCACGGCGCAAAATGTACGGCACGCGAGATTCATGTACGCGGGACTTGATGCCATTGAGGTAGGTTGTGAGGCAACAGATCCGCTGTAATCGCGGCAAGAATCTGGAGAGGTGTCTGAGCAAGATCCGTAATAGAATTATTACGAGTGGAACGGGACGCATCAAGGATGAGCGTGCCTCGATTTGGCAAATGGATAGCAATTTCGACCACTGAGAGCTCGAGTTTGTTCGGTCGTCAGGGCACATCGGCGAGAGAGACATGTCGAGTTCACCGGAGATGAGGATGATGCCAAACGTACTAGACCAGGTAATCTGGGATAGATGTGTTCACGAGGAATTTGGTGACTGCGAGAGAATATGTCTAAACGACACCCAAATGGATTACGATTTCAAACACGTGAATGTGCCACGTAGAAGGACTTGGTTTGTAAGTGATCTCGAATTACTTTACGCGGTAGGTGAGTACGAGTTAAATATAGGTATCGCTGTGTCGTGTACAACCGTTAGCGATTCAAATGGTTTTGAACGTGGAATGCGTGAATAAGGTATGAACACACTGTAAGATAGAAAAGTGTCTTCATTATTCAATGTATGAAATTTTGCGTAACGTACACTATTCAAATCTGGAGGGAAAATATCCCTGCCATCAAAACAACACATAGTTACCGCGCATTGATTTCACTACTGCGCATTTCGCAAAAAATAACTGTAATCTCCCATCTCTACGGACTACTTGAAAAACCATACCGTAAAACATGGGAAAACCGTGAGTCAAACATCGGCGTTTTTTTTTTTTTTTTTTTAATGAATGGTGGAAAAAAAGTGTTACGGTACATCTATATTTAATAGTCTTTTCTCAAATTTAGAGTTTGCTAGTTGTAAGAATAATTAAAAAAATAAAAAATGTCAAAATAAACTATTTTAAATTTTTTTTGAAAGAATTTCCATTTTCAAAAACTGAATGCGGGGAAAACCAGGTCCAGTGGCGAGCGCTTAGTGGGAGAAGCGGATATTAAATGATTATTACGCTCTGTGCTTAGTCCAATACTATTTTAATTTATAATTATAAAATGTTAAGTAGAATTATTAATTTGTTTGGATAGAATTATTTTGGATTGAAAAACACAAGCTCTTAAGTGTGTAATCTTTATTGAATTTTACAAACGTGAATATTTATTTTCATAGTGTTGTTTAGCTAAATAAACATTGAGAGGAGAAAAAAAAAAGAATTATGACCAAAAATTTTATATATATACTAATAATATTTAATATTTACAACTTTTTAACAAAATATCACTTTATCAATTACGAGTAGGCCTATGTACGCAGATTTCACGTAAACTTAGTTGACAAAAAAAAATTTACATTATGTATAATAAAGTATATGACTAATATCAATTTTAATTAATAATAATAATGAATTATAATAATTAATAGATAATAATAAATAATTATAAAATTACACAATAATTACTGTGGCATTTCGATATCATCAGGGCTGCGAGTCGTTAAAAAAGATTTTTTTATGAAAATCACACATTGTTTAAATAAAATTTGGATATTTCTAACTCTGACTCCACTTAAACAAAAAATTTTGACTCCGGCTCCGACTTAGACCTAGGAATTTTCGACTCCGACTCCACTGCACAGGAATTTTCAAACTCGACTTCTGTAAAATTGCAAAATGACTCCACCGACTCCGCCCGCCCGCCCCTGCTTTATATTACCAGTTTTGTAGCACATCTTAAGAAAATGGATACCTTATTGATTTGTGCACTTTTTTTTTATCCTTACACTAGATTGAAAGAAAGAAGATGTATAGAAAACATTAAACAAATGTCTTACAGTCTACCATAATAAAACCTAAAATAAAATATATTAAAAACTTAAAAGAAAAATTAACATTTTTATACTTTATATTGACCGGTTTTCCCCCCGAAATTGAAAAAACTTAATAACTATAAATAATCTTAATATTTTAAATTTTTTACATGTAAAATGTTAAAAATAGACTTCCCACATATGCATCTAAGTCCAAAATCTCTGAATATCTTAATTCTACGAGACTTCACCAGGTCTTAGAATTTGGTTTTCAAATTTAAATTTTTTTTTTTTTCCCAAAATGGGGAAAATTTTTCATTGACTAGAAATAACTGAATAAAATATCTTTATGTATGGTTAAAATATATACTATTTACTACTTAAAAAATCTTTCTCTAATGAAAATTTTTTAAAGTTACAAAAAATATTCAAGCATTTAAAAAGTGAATTGGTTTCCCCTCCATGACGATTTCCCCCCTCATTTTACAGCTAGGTTTTATTTTGAGAATTTTGTCACATATGCAACACTTCACACGATACACAGCTGTTACGTATTCGCTGAGACCACCCTTGTGTATGTATAGTTATGATATATATTATATATATATGAATATATAATTATATGTATTATATAGATATATATAGTATATATATATAATATGATATTATAGGTATTAGTATTATATATATATATAATAACTAAACTAAATATATTTCCTTTTTTTAGAAGAACATGACACAAGTCTTAAAGAACCCCCTCCCGTGTACTGTCTTCTCTTAAGTAGACTACCTAGTTGAGGAGATCATCACAGTTCAGAAATCACCCATAGAGGGTTTCACAAGACTGCGCCGAACCCGCACTGTGTATTCTCGTCCATGGTCTCGGTCCGAAGGTGGGTTCCATCCCCTGGGCAAACCCATGCCCCTAATAGCCCCTCCACAGAAAACCCCGGCCATTTTCATCCTGCTAAAATTGGCGGGTTTTTGGCGAGAACAGGGATATATATATATATAATATTATAATATATATAGCATATATATATACTTATAGTATATAAATATATGAATATATATTATATATATATATATATATATATATATTAGATACTATGATAATAAAGGAGAGAGGATATAGAGAGAATAGTTAAGAGTAGATAGTAGAGAGAAAGCTAAAATACATTAGATGTAGCTAAGAGTAATAGAGATATGAATTGAATAGAGTTGGACCGGTTACTGTATATGATAGATATAGTAATGAAGTATATGAATCTCGTAATTTTCCTCTCCAGGCTTTAAAAGGATTCCTTATCTGTATAACGTTATGAATGAGAAGAGATAGAGAGAGATAAAGGGAGAAAGCGGAAGAAAGGGAAGAGGTGGAGAGATCTCGACGAGAGAGAAAGGAACAGTGAGAAAGCGGAAGAAAAGGATGTTCTTAAAGCAAGAGATTGAAAGCAATACAATATTTCTTTATAAAATTGATGAATAGAATGAGATGAGTAATATAATAGATTAGAAGTCTCAGATTCCTGATATCAAGAGCTCACTAGAAATAGTGAAAGAAATGAAGAATCGAAAAGACAACTCTCAAGAAATTGAAACCCATTATATGTTATCTGATCAAGTTTATATGAAAGCAGGAATTCCACGCTGGTTGAACACTATTGAAATGATAAAGAATATATAACCTTAATTTTTATTAAGTGTATTTTCGTTTGCGTAATGTATGATTGTTATGCAATGGATAAGTTTTTTTTTATATTATTACTGAATTGCCTCATGATTGCCAAATAATAGCTTTCTTGTTAAAGATAATTAAATTTATACATCAGTAAAGGAGGAAGGAGGAAACTGAGTATTATGTCAGTACAAAGAAGAATTATTCCAATAGTATTACTTTTCATTTTTACATAATTGTGAATTAAAAATTTTAAATCTTTTTCTTTAGGCTAATGTTATGCTTGAATATTGCCTTGATGATGCAGAGTCTCTTCTCTCAAAAAATCTCTCAAATGCAATAAAACATCTTTCCCAAGTTGAGCATGATCTTGATTTCTTAACGGTAATATAAATATATATAATTAAAATAATTCTCCATATTGTAAATATATATTTATTATTTATATAAATTATATATATATATATATTATATAATAATAATATATAATATATATCCTAAATATATTATAATATATATTAAGAATATATATATATATACTATTTTTTTCTTTCTTTATCTACCTTTTCTTCCCAAGATTGGGAGTATGTGGTGAGTGTGTTGGGAACCGACCGGCTGGGAGACTGAAGAAAAAGTGGATATGAGTCAGTAAAGGTGAGGAGAAGAATGTGAGGTTTGGCAGAGCGAGAAGAAAGGTGCTTGATAGAGAATGGCGGGTTTGTGAGGAGGGTGTATGGTTGTGGCCAGGGATGACGAAAAAAATCAAATTAAAAAAAATAATTGATTTTTTTACCGATTTTTTTTATAAATAAATCATGGATTTTTTGATTTTAATTGATGTCTCATTGTTTTTTTCAAATTATGTTTTTTATATTTTTTATTATTTTTATTTTTTATTTTTTGTATATTTAAGTAATTATATATATATTCTCTTCTTTCTTTCTTTAATTCTTTTATTTTCCCAAGAATGGGTGTAAGGTGGTAGACGGCATCGGAAAAGAAAACAGTAGAAGAACTTGACATAAGTCGAAAAGACAGCCCATCCTTACGGCCCCCTCAGTACCGATTAATTAGCAAGAACTATTCGAGTCAAAAATCCAACACTAAGCTTTCTGGCCAGGATGACACTCATCTATGGGTAATGGTCAGTGTAAGGTTCATCCTTGGCCAGTGGCACAAACATACCCTCACAATCCTCCGATTTACAACTCCTGTTATACACTTTCCTCTCGCCTCTACCAAACTACTTTTCTCTCTTTCAAACATCGTGTCTACGACTCAATCCACTTTCTTTTCTGTCTCCCAGCCGGTCGTTACCAACACACTGCGCCACTATATACATCCGCTTAAAACGATCTATCATTCATTGCCTTTCATACATGACAAAACCATCTCAACCAATTTTCATTTATTCTCTCATTTACCACCCCTTTCTCACACCACACATCCTCTCTAATAAGTTCATCCTCATTTTATTGATTCTTCTCACACACCTAGCATGCCCCTAAGTTGTCCATCTGACCAATTGAACTTTAGATCTATATTCTTATTCCAGACATAGTCTCACTACCATACAATAAACACAGGTAACAACATACCCATGTAAAAACCTAGAAACTCAAGACTTAGTCCTTACATCCACCATGGGTTTTGCACCAGCCACCTTCCTGCATTCACAACTTTCCTACTAACTACACTCTGCCCTTCTCATCCAACACATACGCTAAATATTTGAAAGAAGTGAATCATCAAAACCACCTTCATTGAAGAATTATGAAGATTGATAAGATAGAGTGGAACATTGTCAACGATGAAGTGGTTTCTTCCCGGGCTGCTTAGGATTCTCAAGTGGGGCTAGCAGCCTCCTGCCAGAATCCAACGGCTCCCATGACAATGCCTCGCGTAGCACACTCCGCTCTCGGTCCTGAAATGAGTAGGTCAGTGAGAGCTAGGTGTGCGCACATAAGTGTCAATGAGAGGCTTTCTAACACTGTACTCTTACTGGGGGATGGTCCGCACTGCAGAAGCTTTGAACGTACAGGCGACTGGATTGGCGAACAGAGTAAGCGCCCAGCAGAGAAACTTAATTTGAATGGATGTTCGGTGATTTGATGATGTTCGGAATCAAATTTTGGCATGGATTGCTTGTTGGTTGTTCGTGTGCCCAACCAGCGTGGCACTTGTCATTCCAGGTGGTCACAATGTTGAAGGGAAAGGTGACGTCTCAAAACACCTTCCTTGAGAATAATGGAGTGATGAAGAGAGTGAGCATATGTCACGATGAAGTGGCGTTTTCTTCCGGAGGCTGCTTAGGATTCCTAAGTGGGGCTAGCAGCATCCTGCCCCAGACGCCTACATTAAACTCGACACTTGCTTCAGCTGCTCACCATTCTAACATAACTTCACACTACTGTCCTATCCCACAACCATAAACTTACTCTTATCTACGTTTACTTTCAAAATCCCCCTTTTCACCCTGCCAAATCTCTCTACAATCCTCTCAAACTCTCTTCAGATTCCACACAGAACAAATCATCCGCATATTAATAGGTAGGGCTCATCCCTCCACTCATCTCCATTCTCTATCATTCTAAAACTATCTTCGCCATCCCCACCTCGAATTCTTTATAACCCCATCCATATACATTGATACCAAGGAGACATAACCACCAATCTCACTCGATATTGATCCTAAAGCGAATCCCATTGACACCAACTTATTCTTCCAGCAACGCTTTCACTTTCGTCATTACATACTTTTGATTCCATTCAAGAAGCCTACACAACACCATAATATCACTATACATGCCATACTAAAGCTCCTATTAACTCTATCATTACGCTTTGTAAACAGTTCAAACTAATATAATTTATTCTATTCTCCCCTTTCCTCAATCATTTGTTTCAAATGTAAAAATTTGATCCACCTCTACCACCTCTAAACCCACCTTGTTCTTCACCAATCAGTCCCTCAGCTCACTCGACGCACTCTTTCGAACAAAAAATACCAGCATATTACCTTCCCTACAACACTCAATAAACTTATTCTCCTATATTTTCAGTCTCCCTTTTCTCCCTTACCCTTTATAAGGTTAACATTACGGCTCTCCCTGCTCAATACCATTGAACTATTACTCCAATAAACGCTTTATACCAACTTCCAAATCCAATCAATCCAATCTCTTCTCCGTTCTTGATATTTTCACTGAGTATATTTCATCTATACTGCAGATTTACCATTTCTTCAACTTTCTCCGACTCTACCCATTACCTCCCCGTACTAATAACCTCATCCCAAAATACTATTCCTTCTTGACATTCAAAACCACACACCCCATTCACTAACACCTCCAATCATTATGTTAATATTGTGCAGATTTTTCGAAGTGTTCTTTCACATCCCTCACATCCATTTCTAGTTACAAAGCCATCCCTATTCAGTATTCTAAGCAGATTCCCGTTATTCTCATTCTTAACTGTTCGCGCTTCTTCATAGAGCTTCTTATTCTGTAAGTCTTCATTCATCCTCTTCCAAACTGTTCGTATTTCTTCTTGTTTCTCCTACGTTGCACCTTTTTAGTATTTTTTCTTCTTCCTTATATAATTAAAAGCATCTTTCTTTTGAAACTTATCATATTGCTTTTTAGTACATTCAAACACGCTTCTTTTTACTTTAAACGCTTTCATCACCTCTTTCATTCCATCATTCGCTGTTAACATTCTTACTTCCTATTTAGACATCCACAAATTCTTTGCACTACTAACAATTGCTTTCTTCATTTGCCCCAGATTTGTTCAGTATCAATCGTTCACATTCACCATTTACTAGGAGCGCTCTTTACAATCAATAATAATAATAATAATAATAATTAATAATAAAAATAATAATATTAATAATAAATTTTGTACAAAAACGTTTAGTTTCTTTATGCAACAACTTTTTGAGAAAACTATATGTAAAATAATATTTTGTTACTGACATCCTCCTGAACCCACAATCTGTTCTTCAAAATGATTTTTGCAAAGGAATTTGCCGCACAATTTGCAGACTTTTGAAACCTTTGGCACCAGTTTCATCTCTTCCTCTTGACATTTTGAACAACCTCTTCTCACTTTATCGCCCTGAGAAACCCCCTTCTGTGGTTGTGGTGGTGGTGGTCGTGCCTCAGGGAAACATTTTATGATTTTTTCCTTGATAAGTAAACTGAGGCTGGGATTATTTTGGTAGCGAAAGAGGGAATATGGGCGAATCAGATCTATGTCTAGCATTTCGTATATGTTCATCCTAATGTCATGCTTTCTTTTTTTCAATTCTTCTAAGGTGTTGTCATCTTTTATGCTTTAAAGTATAAAAGCTCTCATTACGCATATGTCTACGTAGAGTAAAACCAGTACAAGATCCAGCGTAAAATGGACCTTTTTTAAGAAAACCGTCTTACCATTTGATCATTTGTATCAACGGTACTCATTGTAGAGTTATAAAACTAGATTCCCTATGGCCTTTTCTCAGGATTTGGTTTCCCTTTATATGTTTGAAGGATTTCAAATTTAGTGTGCATCTTGGATAGGAGAATTACATTTATGGGGCTTTTCTTTGGTTACATACGATGCTAGCATTAATGGCACATTGTCCCCTGTTGTTGGCTTCTTTGACATGGCAAACAATGTTGAATATAACTGACGGCCTCTCGTTTCCTTCAGGTTTTCTGGAGAATGCTTTCTTGTGTTGTTCATCGTCCCAACCAGCGTAAGCCCTTCGTTATATAGTGCCGTTGCTAATGGGACAGAGGTATAAAGCATATCCGTTGTGATGTTTTGATGCGTGTTATAGTAAGGTCTTGCAAGGTGCATAACAAACTCTATTGGATTTTTCGCTGGTATGTCTCCTTCTTTCCCACTATAGGGCAACAATTGAAGAATTATGTTCGTGTCACAGTCAGACAACATTCATAGGAGCAACCCATATTAACCTGGTTTTGATTTGATATACACCCTAAAGGAGGCATTGCCCCTAAATAAACACAGCATTTCATCAATGCATAATAATGGACCAGGTGTGTAATTTTCCCTTAGAATGACATTGACCATATCGAAAACCTCCCTCAGTAGTTCGATTTTTTCCGGATTCGCCTGTCCTGCTCTTTCTCTTTCTTTCCTCACTTTTCGGTTATCAGAGCGAAGTGAGGTCAGCATTGCCCTGAATCACCTCGAAGACATTCCAGCTCTATAAATATTCTTTCCTGAGGCTTCACTCCAAAGTCATTCCAAATCTTGTTTGGTGTCACTGTAAGCACCCATTTCAACCAGTATCCCAAGAAATGAGCGTAATTCCATTACATTTGTACCCCGATACAACTTTTTGTCTTTGACATGATGTTCTTCAATGAATTCGTGTGAAAATTTGTTAGTTTTTTCTACATTTTGATCTTGAATTTGGTTTTGCATGTAAGCGTTAATGCATTTTACGAACGAGGGGTCGACGCATCTGTTTCTGCGCGCTTTCCCCATTTGAACTTCGGCTTTCTCACCCTGCCAATATTTCTGGACCTTGACTTTGCCGTATTGGTAATTTAGACTAGAACATCAATATCCATCTTTTACTCTGCAGCAATTTCATCATTACCATCAGAGTCAGAAGGTCAACGTCTTCTTCCACGGTCTCTTCCTCTCTTTCCTTTTCCTCTAGCAGTCTGTATATGAGGTCTTGCACGTCATCATTATCCAACTCTGATAAGCTATCAGATTCATTCATTATGTCATCGGGATCAAGGGAGTCGTCCAGTATATCATCAATAGTTCTTTCTCCCAATGTTTTCTTTCTCTTTCGAAGAGACCTGCTCACTGTATTGGCTTCAACAGATGTCGTTGGTTGCGCCACATCTGTTGTTGTTGTTTTTTTCTGAAAGAGAAAGATTTTGTAAATACCTTTGTATGAAAGTGAATGCAATAGAAACGTTTAGACTACATAATATCAAATATTTACATAATCACATAAAATAAAAATCTTTATTGCCGATTCTGAGGGACTGTCGAAAGCTATGTCGGTCGAAGGTATAGCTTTGGTTTTCGAAACAATGGAGGTTGTGGATGATTTGCATGGCGTAATTTGGCTAGTGGAAACAACTGGGCTGCTGGATTTCTTTCTAGGCTAAAAAAAGCGCTTGGTGAATTCAAATGATCACAAGTAATGATAAAAAGAAAAACCTTTGAACACTTTCTATATAATATTTACATAAAATGTGCCCTCTTGAATTGCTGACTTTCGGACAGACTTGCTTGGTGTGATGGTAGAAATTTTGCACCGCTTGACAGAACGCTGCATCCCTTCTGTCTCTTTATCAGATGATGAGTCAGCTAACTGCAAATAAATTACAAGTCCTATACATGATAAAAAAAATTATTCTTAAGATATTAAAATCAACATTTTTTAAAAATTTGTAAATAATGTTAACCACTTCCTTTGGACCCATTTTTTTTTGTTGACAAGTGATTTTCTTTCAAAGAATATAATTTCAAATGTAACTTTTTTTTTTTTTTTTTTTTTTTTTTTTTTTTTTTTTTTTACAGTTAAATATTTGTTTTTATTTATTGTTGTTTTTATCGTATTTTATTTTTATTATTTTATTATTTCTGTTTTTTTTTTTTTTTTTTGATTGTTTGCGGTTTGTGGTGGGTTTTTGGGGTTATTGGATGGTTTTGGTTGTTGGGTTGTAGGAGTTTATTTATTTATAGACCACCACTGCACGGGCAGAGCCCTAATCTAGAAAGGGGTGTGTGATTTCAATTTTTTAGTCTGAGCAAGACGGAGTTCAAGAAAGAAAACAGCTAACACTCACACACCCTGACCAGTCACGAACCTGGGTCTCTCGCTTAGTTGGGCGAGTGCTCTCCCGCTGAGCTACCGGACGTTATTTGGTGTTTGATCCATTCCATCTATAAAAAACTTTGCTAAAGAAAAATTAGAAAAGGCTATCTGTTCCTGATCCCATTTCCTTCATATGATCTTGTATGTAGCTTTATCCAAACTCCACTGGCCAGATCACGCTTACAGAATTTTTACATTTATTTTTCTGAAACAAATTTAAAATAATTCAAAAGAACCGAGTTGAATTTTGTGCAGCTCCACAACTAAAATTTTATCGAAATATAAAATTTTCTTCTTTGCTGCTCCATTTTTTTATATAGCAAATTTATTATTTGTTTAAATTTTGTTTCAATAAATAATCTGGCCAGGACCACTGTCAAAACATTCTCTTTTTTCTAATCCTGAGATTAATCAAGCTTTAGCTGAAGCTTTTCCTCTTCAGGCTTCTTCTCTGGTGTATTCGGTTTCTTCTCTTTATTTTCTTACTTTCTATTTTTTAATACGTCCACTTCTCATCGACGACAGTCGGATCATACTATATGGAGGATTAAAAAACTTAGAGTAAAAAGGACATACAGTTACACAAATTTTAAATTGCAAACAAATTTAGAAAATAATACAAATCAATGCTCTCAAGTCTGAAATAAAAAAAAAAATAGAAAAATTTAAAGACAAAAAATTC
The DNA here is from genome assembly GCA_015478945.1 of Trachelipus rathkii. Classification (NCBI taxonomy): domain Eukaryota; kingdom Metazoa; phylum Arthropoda; class Malacostraca; order Isopoda; family Trachelipodidae; genus Trachelipus; species Trachelipus rathkii. The sequence goes on from JABUQX010040330.1 coordinate 18,497, forward strand.
ATTAAAAATTAATAAAATATTAAAAAATAAATAAATTATATTGTTTTACTAAGTATTTAAATTCAATTTTGGCAAAAAAAACCATTTTTTTTGGCGTTTTTTTAAATTTTTCAGGGCTCGCAATTTTTTGGTCACCCCTCACGCGAGACTTTAACGCGATGTATTTTTAACGTCCATTTCAACTTTGAACAGCCAATTTTTTTTTCTTTTTCAAATAACAACAACAAAATCTGTTTGCATCATCTTGAACATTTCTATGAAGAATACGTGGAAGGAGGAAAAAAATGTGGACTCAAAAAGTCCACTGCGTAGTCGCGAGGGTTAAGCGTAAGAGAATGTTTATATCCTTCAAACTACAGTGGAGGTACTTGAACTTAGTGTCGATAATTTTTCAATCAACAATCTTTCTATTCAAAAAATTCGAACGCAGACAAGGAAAGAACAAGCAGAAGCTACAAAGGAAGATTTTCAAAGCAATGTACCAGAAGTCGTGACAGTTCAATGGGATGGCAAATTGTTACCTGCGTTAAACGTAAGAAGATTCAAAGAAAAGTGACTATCCATCATAATTACATTTGGAATTGGAGAGCAACTTCTTGCGGTACCAAAACTAAGCTTCTCTTTTGGTACAGAGCAAGCTGAAGCAGTTTCGAAAGCTCTTAATGACTGGGACTTAAGAAATAAAATACAAATATCGTGCTGCGGGACAACAGCTTCTAAAACAGGAAAATTCAATGGTGCTTGTGTACATTTGGAACAAAAATTAGAAAAAGAGTTGATGCTTTTTTTCGTGTCGGTATCATGTTTGTCAGTTGGTACTGAAAACTGTAATTTAAACAAAATACATCAAATGACAAGTTTGCTTTCATTAAAAATTTTAAGGATAATTTAAAAAATATTGACCAAAGCTAGATTCAAACAAATAATGATATTGATAAAAAAAATATTTTGCTGACACAGAAATTAAAGGATTGTTACAGTTCTTTTCAGCTGAATTAATGAAATCTATCGTGAGACACAACTACCGTGAATTCATTGAGTTATTTCTCATATCTTTGGGGGGAAATAATGGCAAAAACCTGAAAATAAAGCCTGCAGGTGCAATGCATCAGGCGCGATTGATGTCAAGGGCTATTTTATCCCTAAAAATGTATTTGCTGCATTCTCAAATGAATTTGAGCAATAAAGCCAAACAAGTACTGGAAGATGTGTGCTTATTTATTGTAACTTCCTATGTTAAGATTTGGCTTTAATGCAGTTTGGCTGCAAAAGCGCCTTATCAAGATTTGTGCCTTTTGAGAACGCTGAAGCAGTACGAAAGAATAGACACAACAATTTCTAACGCTGCCTTGAAAAATATATACCAACACTTATGGTATTTGTCAGATGAAGCACTAATTCTATCTCTTTTTGACGAAGAAGTTTATATCAAAACAAATATTGATATGGTAACCAACTTAAACATCGAAAGTTCAAGGATTCCAATAAAAGATATGTGCCAACGGAAGAAGAACTGACAAGCTCATAGTATGATAAGTAAGTTTTAAAGTTTCCTTGTTTTTAATTTGATTTTTTCCTCATTTTTCTAGAAAAAAACCTTGGATGCACTCGTATCAGTCATGAGCAAAAATCTGTTTCGTCGCTCGAAACTAAGAGATAGTTTTCTTGATGAGAGTCCTTCTACGTGTGGGAATCAATGGCTCCTTCGCAGAAGCCAAAGCCACAGTAATTTCTCGAAAAGAGGTTAATGATATAGCTGAAAGAGCGGTCAAATTAATGCAGGACTTTAAGAATTTAACAACTACGAAGGAAGAGCAAAAATAATTCATTCTACAATGTGTTCAAGAACATAGGAAATTGTACCCAGACTGTAAAAAAGAAACCTAAAAAATAAAACATCCTCAATAAACTATCATTTTATTTTCGCTACAATAAATATTAGTATTAATATAATTGTTTTGTACTTTATATATATATATTCATATCACTATATATATATATATATATATATATATAATATATATATATATATATATATATATATTACTATTATATTAGATATATATATATAATAATATATATATATATATTTATATAATAATAATAGTATAGTATTTTTTTATATATATATATTTTTAGGTTACTACTTTGTACGTAGTTTATATATTATTTAATGTTTTGCACCCTTAGAAATGGTTTATTTGTCTATTAATTTGGTTTATTGGTTAATTTGGCTTAAAACATTGGAAGGGGCACTAAGTGGGTGACATAAAATCTCGTCGGTAGACTAGATTACGTCCACGTGAGAAACTCATAATCGGGTTTCTAAAGAGAATAATACACAAATAATAACCATCAACAAAGGGTGCAAACAATTAATATATATATATTATATATATATATAGATAATAAAATATATATGTGATAGTATATATATATATATATAAATAGTATATTTAATTATATATATTATATGATATATATATATATATATATATAATATATATAATATATACTATATATATATATATGATAATATATTATAATACGGTATATTATATTACATAAGTTCATTATTAGTAGTAAACTTTTCAGAATTTTGCATAGATTATATATATAATTATATATAATATTATATATATAATATATATAAATATATCATATATATATATATATATATATATATGATACAGAACAATTCGCTCAGAGGATTCATTAGAGTTAATTAATGATACTTATGAACATGGGACAAAAAATGAACATATTGGAGTTCGAAATTTTGCAGCTTCTTGGACAGTCCATGGACGCAAGAATTTTTGAGTATGTACTAAATATATATAATATGAGACAATCATTTATTATATATAATGTTATTTTATTATTAGATATATAGATATATATATCTAGATATTATATATATATATATATATTTTTAATATATTTATAAATATTAATATGTATATATTATATATCCATATATATTATATATATATAATATATATATATATATATATATATATCTGGAAGAAGGCATCATAAATCAAGTTTGTGTAAAGGTTAAAATGTCACTTTTATTTAACTCTCTGTAAGGACTTCTACTTTGATGTAGAGCAAAGGGATAGCACAAAAACCTCATTACTTATTAAACCAAACTATCTCAGCGTAAACATTTGAAAAATTTTCTCATGTGTTTTCTCATTTAAATAATTTTCAGTCATTTCATCCTTTCAAAAAAAATAGTATTTTACATGGCTATTTGAACTGTCTTTGCAACTTGAACTCAAAAAGAGGCTTAAGGGGAGACTTTATCCTCGGACCCTCTACTTTTTGAAGTCAAAATCAAAATTTTCACATTTTTTTTTTATTATCTAGATTATTAGAAAAATTCCTCCTGAACATCATGGTGTAATTATTTTTTAAAAATTCTAAATGGTTTTTTAGATACAGAAATTTATTTAGAGAGGTGTCGAACTAAAAAATTTCAATTCCAGTCAAAATTGTAATTCCAGGTTGGCTTAGAGGTTAAAAAAAAAGTTTTATTTATAATTATAGAAAATCTATTTTTTTTTCATATTCCAACCTCCCACCCATTCTTTCGGATTTTACTCATTCAAATAAATGGAATCGAAGCCGGAGCCGGAGCCGGAACCGGAATCCGGAGCTGGTGCTGGTGCCGGTGCCGGAGCCAGATCCTGGGTATAAATTTTTTTCAAGAAATAATTTTTTTAGATGAAAAATTTATTGCCAGAAAACGTACTAAACAGATTTTCAAATAGTGCAGAATCTTCTCGAATCCGGAGCCGTTGATCCGGAGCGGAAAGTCGAAGCCAGAGTCCGGTGTCGGAGCCGGAGCCGAGCCAAAAGAATGAAATTTTCAAAAAATATTTTTTTAGGTGAAAAATTTATTGCAGAAGACGTGCTGAACAATTTATCAATAGTGCAGAAACGTTAGTCGGATCCAGAGCAGAAACCGAAGTCATAACCAGATCCGGAGCCGGATCCGGAGCCGGATCCTTGGTATGAATTTTTTTTGCAGGAATATTTTTTTTTGGGAAAATTTAATTAAAGAAGACGTGCCGGACAATTTTCAAATAGTGCCGAAACCTTAGCCGGATCCGGAGCGGAAACCCGAAGTCAGAGCCGGATCCGAATCGGATCCGGATCCTGGGTATTAAATTTTCTTCAGAAAATATTTTTTTTAGGTGAAAATTTATTTCAGAAAGACGTGCTGAACAATGTTCAATTAATAAAAACATTAGTCGGATCCGGAGCGAAGCAAAGTCGTATCCGGAGCCGTATCCGGAGCGATCCTGGGTATGAATTTTTTGCGGGAAAATATTTTTTTGGTGAAAAAACTTTGTCAGAAGGCGTGCCGAACATTTTCAAATTAGTGCAAGAAACTTAGTCGAATCCGACAGGCCAAAGCCTTGAAGTCGGAGCCAGAATCCGGATCCGATCCGAATCCTGGTATGAATTTCTTTCGAAAATATTTTTTGAGGTGAAAAATTTATTTCAAGAAGACGTGCTAAACTATGTTCAAATAGTGTAGAAACATTAGTCGGATCCGGAGCCAAAGCCGAAGTCGTATCCGGAGCCTGTCTGGTATGAACTTTTTTCGGAAATATTTTTTTTGGTGAAAAATTTTTGTCAGAAGACGTGCCGAACAATTTTCAAATAGAGCAGAAACCTTAGTCGGATCCGGAAACCGAAGCTGAAGTCGGAGCCGGATCGGATTCGGATCCGGATCCTGGTATGAATTTTCTTTCAGAAAATATTTTTTGAGGTGAAAAAATTTATTTCAAGAAGACCTGCTGAACAATGTCAAATAGTGTAGAACCATTAGTCGGATCCGGAGCCGAAGCCAAAATCGTATCCGGAGCCGGATCCGGAGTCGGATTCCTGGTATGAATTTTTTTTGGCGAATTTTTTTTTTGGTGAAAAACTTTGTCAGAAGGCGTGCTGAACAATTTTCAAAATAGTGCAGAAACCTTAGTCGATTCCGGAGCCGAAAAGTGAGTCGGAGAAAAAGCCAAAGGAAAAAAAAAAAAAATCCCGGATCCGGATGCCGGGATCCTCTGGGTATGAATTTTCTTCAGAAATATTTTTTGAGGTGAAGAATTTTAATTCAAGAAGACGTGCTGAACACTTTGTTCAAATAGTCTAGAAGCATTAGTCGGATCCGAGCCATATCCGGAGCCGATCCGGAGCCTGATCGCCGGTTATGAATTTTTTTCGGGGTAAATAGTTTTTTTTGGTGAAAATGTTATGTGGTCGCAGAGAACGTGTCCGACCATTTTCAAAATAGTGCAGGAAACCTTAGTCGATCCGGAACCGAAGCTGAAGTCGGGGCCGGATCCGGATTCGGACGGATCTGGGTTATGAATTTCTTCAGAAATAATTTTTTTTGGTGAAAAATTTTATTTCAAGAAGACGTGCTGAAAAAGGTTCAAATAGTCTAGAAACATTAGTCCCGGATCCGGAGCCGAAGGCCGAAGTCCCGGTATCCGGAGCCGCCATTCCGGAGCCGATCCTGGTTGGAATTTTTTTCGGGAAATATTTTTTTGGTGAAAAATTTAATGTCAGAAGACGTGCCGAACAATTTATCAAATAGTGCCGAAACCTTAGCCGGATCCGGACCCGAAAGCCGAAGTCAGAGCGGAATCCGGATCCGGATCCGGAATCGGAGTATAAATTTTCTTCAGAAAATATTTTTTGTAGGTGAAAAATTTATTTCAAGAAGACGTTCTGAACAGTGTTCAAATAGTGTAGAAACATTAGTCGTATCCGGAGCCGGAAAAGCCAAAGTCGGTAATCGGAAGCCGTTCCGGAGGCCGATCCTGGGGTAATGAATTTTTTCGGGAATATTTTTTTGGTGAAAAACTTTGTCAAAGAAGACTTGCCGAACAATTTTCAAATAGTGCAGAAAGCCTAGGTGCGAATCCGGGAGCCGAAGGTGCCTGAAGTTGCGGAGCCGGATCCAGATGCCTGTATGAATTTTCTGTCAGAAAATATTTTTGAGGTGAAACATTTAATTTCAGAGAAGAACGTGCTGAACAGATGTCAAATGTCCTAGAGAACTCAGTTGGAGTCCGGAGCCGTTAATCCGGAGCCGGAGCCCTGATCTTGGTATGAAATTTTTTTCGGAAATAAATTTTTTGGGTGAAAGAAGTTTATTGTCGTTAAGACGTGCCGAACGATTTTCAAATAGTGGCAGGAACTAGTTGTAGTCCGGAGCCGCGAAGCGTTCGAAGGTCGAATCGAAGCCGGGATCCGGAACCGGATCCGGATCTAGGGTATGAATTTTTTTCCAAGAAATATTTTTAGGTGAAAAATTGAATAAAGAAGACGTGCTGAACAATTTTTTCAAATAGTGCAGAAACAGGAGCCGAAGCCGGAGTCGTATCCGGAGCCGGATCCGGAGCCTGATCCTGGGTTTGAATCTTTTTCGGGAAATATTTTTTGGTGAAAATTTATTGTCAGAGAGAAACGTGCCGAACGAATTTATTCAAATAGTGCAGATAACCTGAGTCGGATCGATACGAAGTCGATCTGGAGGGCCGGATCCCTTAGCGGAATCCTGGGTATGGAAATGTTTTTCGAAAAATATTTTTTTTTAGGTAAAAATTTATTGCCAGGCAAGAACGTCTGAAACAATTTCAATAGTGCGAACCTTAGTAGGATCCGGAAGCCGAAGCGAGAAAAGTCGAAGTCGAGCGGATCCGGATCCTGCGTATGAATTTTTTTTTCAATAAATATATTTTTGGTGAAAAATATATTGTCAAAAGACTTACGGAACAATTTTCAAATAGTACAGAAACCTTAGTTGGATCCGGAGCCGGATCTGAAACCGGAGTCGGAACCGGATCCTAGGTATGAAATTTTTCAATAAATATTTTTTAGGTGAAAAATTTATTGCCAGAAGATGTGCTGAATAATTAACAAATAAGTTAGAATCCTTAGCCGGAGCCGAAGCCGAATCGGAGCGGAGCCGGAGCCGAAGCGGATCCTGGTATGAATTTCTTTCATTAAATATCTTTTTAAGAGAAAAATATATTGTCAGAAGACGTGCTGAATAATTTTCAAATAGTGCAAATTCCTTAGTCGGATCCGGATCCGGAGTCGGAGCCGAGTATGAAATTTTTTCGAAAAATATTTTTTAATTTGAAAAAATTATTGACCAGAAGAACGTGCTGAACATTTAAAATAGTGCAGAAAACCTTAGTTGGATCCGGAGCCGGAGCCGGAATTAGATTTTGGGTATAAATTTTTTTTCAAGAAATATTTTTTTAGGTGAAAAATATATTTATCCAAAAGAAGTGCTTATCAATTTTCAAATGTAGAAACCTTAGCCGAAGCCGAAGTCTGAATAAAAGAATTATTTACGTTTGCGTGGGATATATATTATATATAATATTATATATATATATATATATTATATATATATACTAATATATATATATATATTATATAGTATAGATATATATATATATATATATATTAATAGTATAGTATATATAGTATATATATATATATAGTATATAATATATATATATATATTAATATATTATCTATATATATTATATATATATAATATATATATATATATATGATCTATATATATATTATCTTAAAATAGAATATCTTCCAGGGAGGAGAGACGGTAAATCTTTTTGAAATAGAAACAATAAATATCCTCAACGTCATAGATGAATCATACGTCAAACCTCTCAAGCCATACCACGTGGAAAAGAACAATTTCAAATGCTAATAAGCTAATAAGGATAGCATAATGCTAATAAGATGATGTCACGAATTTAACATTTTAGAAAATAGTTTTTATAGATTCTCTGGGTTGTTTATAAATTTTTTTTATAAAAATGCAATTTAATATTTAATTTAATAATCGCCTTCCCAGAAAGAAGGCATCTCGAAACAGATTTCTAATCTAATTCTTCGATATCACTGCTTTGAAACTCTGTGCTTATTTTAATTCGACAGGAGGGTGGTTGAACACCTGCTGGGGCTACATGGCATTCTGCTTGGATGCTCTTGGGTTACAAGAGCAACCAAACAAAGTCAAATGAACGCCGAAATGGGACAACATGCTTGTTGCGAACAAAATTGCAATAATAAGACGAAGAAAAATTACACTCGCGCCAGGACTCGAACATCGAAACAGCGTCCGCGCGTTAGACAATGTACAGGAAGCTCTCCCACTAGTCTGATCCGCCTTTCCAGAATAAGAAGACATATCGGAACAGTTTTCTAATTTACTGCTCCGATATCACTGCTTTGAATCTAAGTACTTATTTAAATCGACAGGAAGGTGGTTGGAACACCTGCTGTGGTTACATGGCATTCTGCTTGGGTGCTCCTGGGTTACAGGAGCACGCAACTCAAATCAAGGAACGCGAAATGGCAGACCATGCTTGTTTGCGGGGCAAAAATTTGCAATAATAAGACGAATATAATTTCACTCGCGCCAGGACTCGAACAATCGACAACAGCGTCGCCGTTAGACAATGTACAGGAAAGCTCTGTCACTTGTCCGATCACCTTTCCAGAAAAAGATGGCATCCGAACAATTTTCTTATATATATTGCTTCGAAATCACTGTTTTGAAACTCAGTACTTATTTAAATGAACAGGAGGGTGGTTGGAACACCTGCTGGGGCTACATGGAATTCTGCTTGGGTATTCCTGGGTAACAAGCACCAATCAACAGGTCAAAGAACGCCGAATGGGCACAACTGCTTGTTGCACAAATTTGCAAAAATAAGACAAAAGAAAAATTTCACTGCGCCAGGAACTCGAACTTTGACAACAGCAATGCCGTTAGACATATGTCCAGGAACGGTCCTACCACTAGTCCGATCCGCTTCCCAGAAAAAGAAGGCACAATCGGAACAGTTTTCTAATCTTTGCTCCGATACCCTGCTTTGAAAACTCGGTACTTTATTTAAATCGACAGGGAAGGGTGGTTTGGAAACACCTGCTGGGCTAC
>JABUQX010040331.1:0-2500 GCA_015478945.1 Trachelipus rathkii
AACAAACATTTAGAAGGCGTTGAACAAATGCCACACGAGGACTACCCAGGCGCCCTCATCTGGCGCCCGGGCGGCGGTCGCCTAGTTCGCCCATACGGTCGCGCCGGCCATGGGTACTAGGGGCAAAGCAATACACGTGTTTGGATACTGTCACCTTACAATGTAACTCGCACCCTCTCTTCCAAATATTGTTGCCCTACAGATATATATATATATATATATATATATAGTTATATATATATATTATATATATATATATATATATATATATATATATATATATATATATATTATATATATATATATATATATATATATATATATATATATATATATATATATTCCTCTTCTTTCTTCCTGACCTTCCTCTTTGGCCCCCAAGATTGGGGTATATGCTGTGCCAAGCATCGGAAAAAAAAGCAGTAGGAGAACATGACAAACGTCGAAAAGAAAGCCCAGCCTTACCGCCCCTCTGTACCATTAATTAGTGAGGAGCTCGTCGCAGACAGAAAATCCACCCTAGAGCATCATGGGACCGCGACGGACCCTCACTATGGTAAATCGTCAATGTAAGGGTCATCCCTCGGCCCAGGTGGGCCACAACCACTCCCATACAAAAACCTTCGCCATTCTTCCTATCATGCACCTTATTCCCTGCCTCTACAAACCTACATTTCTCTCCTTTCAGACATTCGCTCACTGACTCAACTACTCTTCTCGGTCTCCCAGCTGACGGTTCCAACACACTCTCCACTATACATCCGCTAACCAACCGGCTATCATTCATCCTTTCCACATGACCAAACCATCTCAACATACTTTCATTATTCTCATTTACCCCTTTCTTCAACCACACATCTCTCTAATTAGTTCATTCCTCATTTTATTAATTCTTTTCACACCTAGCATGCCCTGGCAGATTTGTCCATCTGAACACATTGAACTTTAGATCTATACTTTTATTCCAGACCATAGTCTCACTACCATACAATAACACAGGTAACAACATACCCTCATGTAAGACTCTAGCGCACTCAAGACTTAGTCCCTTTACATTCACCAACGATTTAATTGCACCAGCAACCTTCCTGCCATTCACAACTTTCCTACTACACTCTGCATCATCCGTTCCCTTCTCATCCAACACATACCCTAAATATTTAAACCAGACACTTGCTCCAGCTGCTCATCATCTAACATAACTCCACACTGAGGGACTGTCCTCACTCACAACCATAACCTTACTCTTATCTACGTTTACTATCACCCTCCCTTTACATACCCTGCCAAATCTCTCTACCAATCCTTCCTCAAACTCTCTTCAGATCTCGGCTACTACACCACAGAACCAAATTCATCTATAATAGGTAGGGCACCCTCCACTCCTCTCCATTCTCTATCATTCTAACACCATTTCCTGCCATCCCCACCTCGAATTCTTTCATAACCCCATCCATATACACATTGAATAACCAAGGAGACATAACACAACCCTGTCTCACTCCGCTATTAATCCTAAACCAATCACCATTGACACCATTAATTCTTACACACGCTTCACTATCGTCATACATACTTTTGATTCCATTCCAGAAAACCACCACCAACATATATATATATATATATATATATATATATATATATATATATATATATATATATATATATATATATATATATACATATATTATTATATATATATATATATATTTATAGAAGCCATATAGGTCTGTGGGAACGCCTATCAGCTGTTTGTCTCAACATACGACTGTGGATCGTATGATCTCAGTTGACGCCATCAATAAACAGTATATATATATATATATATATATAGAAAGTTATATATATATATACATATATATATATATATATATATATATATATATATATATATATATATATATATATATATATATATATATTTACATAAGTGTAGTAAGTAGGGGGTAAATTTTGCCCCCACCTACAAATCTTATGGGAATAAAAAAACTGAACTTTAGATGTTTGGTTGTGACGACGTTTTTGCGTTTATTAGTAGAAAACTGTCAAAAAAAAAAGATACATCAATCGATAGATACTGAAGGAGTAATTACTAATTACTAACGTATTATAAAAATATTTTTTATAGTTTTAATGTGTTTTCGTTTTCATATTGGCTTGAAGTCAACTAGCTATGTGCTTTTTATTCAGCTACCTTCTTCAACATTATTCTCCGCTAGAACTTTCAGTATGTCGATAGCATTTGGCGGCCGCCATCGTTATATATTTATATATATATATATATATATATATATATAATGAGAAGACACGTATTAACACAGATAACGATATATATTATATATATATTATATATATGTTATTATATATATATATATATATATATATATATATTATTATTATTATATATATATATATATATATTTTATCACTCAACCTTTATCCCTTAAATGAAATCCTGCCTACGCCCATATATATATATATATATATATATATATATATT
>JABUQX010040331.1:7500-10000 GCA_015478945.1 Trachelipus rathkii
GAAAGGTTGAAGGAAGTGGAAAAATTTAAGTACCTGGGTGTTACTGTAAACGTGGATGGAGAAATGGCCGGAGAGATTGAGGAGAGAATAAACAGGTTTTCGAGGGGTGTGGGACAGCTGTATGGATTGCTGAAAAACAGGCATGTACCGAAGGATGTTAAGGTTTTGATATATACGACAATACTAAGACCTACTCTCGTATATGGATCGGAAGCTTGGACCCTTACCACCAGAACTAAAAGCAAGATTGTGGCAGCAGAAATGAGAGTGCTGAGACTGATAGCAGGAGTGACGAGAAGGGAGCGAAGAAGAAATTCGGAAATTAGGCGCGAGCTTGGAATAGAGCCCATTGATTGGTTGATAGAGAGACAACAGCTAAGGTGGTATGGCCATGTCCGAAGAATGAATGAGGAGAGATACCCTGCGAGATTCTACGACTGGCAGCCAGAAGGAAGAAGACCTGCTGGGAGACCAAGAAGAAGATGGAGGGATGGTGTTGCAGCGTCGATGGTGAAGCGAGGAAGATCTATTGCCGAGGTGGAAGAGGAAGGATTCTACCGAGACCGATCCGCATGGAGGGGCTTTGCAGAGGACAGGGCTGTTCCCTAATCTCAGCGCTTGGTGAGAAGAATGAGAATATATATATATATATATATATATATATATATATATATATATATATATATATATATATATATATATATATATATATATAATATATATATATATCTATGTCTATTTTCTCATTTTTCGGTTATTTGTAGGCAACAAACTTTGTATAAATTGTATTAAATTATATTTTTGATTATACTACAATAAGTTAAGTATATTTTTATTAATAATATTATTAATTGTTTGAAACTTATAGTAAAGATCTGTCCCTGGAAAAAATTGTTTTGGAATTTGTAATTAATAGATCACAGCCTAATTCAAAGCATACCCTTGGGTCGACTGAATAAGATCTGGGAGTTGTTCTAACTGGTGCTAAAATAGACTAAAGCCTGGCTTGGAAGTATGATAGGTAAGATATATTCTTAGTGGCTTGGGAGGTTATATTTCTAAAATTTATGGCAAGTTTAAATTTATTTAATTTCCCTATATCAAAATCATTTCCGTCATAATTTGAGGCAATTTTAGTAGGCCTTTGTTTGGCATAAGCCTAATTTTTTGGTTAAATTCTGTATTGAAATGGATCATGTGGGTTATCTGCCTCCACCTCCATATACATATCGATTGCATGAAATCGAACACATTTCATAAAACTGAAGTAAAAATGCCGTAAACGTCAAATTGAAACTCGTCTACCGCGTGATAATTAAAGCATGAGTCTTTTCACACTCAATGAATAAATATTATTATATTAATAAATAAAAAGTTTTATAAAATCATATGGCAATATCTAAATCATCAATATTAATGCAATTTATCTTAAACGTATATATATATATATATAATATTAAATGTATTTATTTTTATTTACTAATTTTATTCTCAGTCTTATGACTGTGTTATAAAAAAAGACGCATCTGGCAGCAAGAGCGCTTTGTAGACTTTATTCGATTACGTAGATTTTAAAAAAAAATTGACGAGCTTAAATGGAGGCAGATAACCCACATGAGCCATTGAAACCTGGGCCTGGGCCTGGGCCTGGGCCTGGGCCTGGGCCTGGGCCTGGGCCTGGGCCTGGGCCTGAGCCTATGGTAAAAATGTAAATAGTATAGTTCTATCTTTAGCAATTAGTCTGCCTAGAAAGAGAAAGAAGAAGAACCAATAGAATACTTATTGTTTTAATTATATGTAAGTTAGTTTATATGATAAGTTAGGTGTGCTAACTTGGGTACTAAACCTAGTATCCTATTTATCCTAGTTTTGGTTGTATCCTGTCTAGTCTATTTGGGTCATACTTTAGTAAAATTGAGTCTGGTTGATTCAGACTTAGAGTACTACAATTTGCTAAATGCTAAGAAGAAACAAACAAACTAATAAGGCAAGAGCTACTACTACTAAAGCTAAAATCACTTTAATCGAGAAAAAACTATTGAATTTGGAAAATGAAAATAACTTCTGGTTCCTTTTTGAAAACTTATTTTGATTTAATTAGTGATAAAGTCATAAATTAAATTACTTGATAATGACATGCTCTCATTGTTGTCTTGGTATAATATGGACAATTTAGATATAGCATATTTTAACAAAGACGTTGATGGTCAAGTAGTTTACCACTTTGATTTGTCCTTGAAACATTTGGAACATTTTAATAAATTCAAAGATGCTAAACAATTACCAATTGAAAATGTTTATTCTACTAATTTTTGGATGTTTTTTTCTAATATTATCTATCGTTAATGATTGTAAATTGTCTCCCTTACCATGTAATAATTTTGGTCAAGGTACGAAATGAATCTGTATTTCAGAGTTTTTTTTGACAAGCTTAATAATATTATAGGTAATAGCCCTAATTTAAATGACTTTCAAAATATCCTATTTATTTAGTTGTCTT
>JABUQX010040331.1:25000-28726 GCA_015478945.1 Trachelipus rathkii
TGTACTGGTGGTGCATGGCTGGGCGAGTAGTATCATCAAAGTCTTTTTCGTCGACGGAAAGAAAGATTCAGTCTCCTTTAAGACTTGGGAGACAACAGGATCTTTTAGTTCTTCACTACTCAGTTTTCTTGTCCTTCCAAATTTGTACCAAAGTTCTAGCTCTTCTTCTAGGCCTTCTAAGTGGTAAAAACTATAAAATGAAGCTGTCTTTTTCCTTTAACTCATCGATTGTTATGAGTAGCATATGGAAAGGATGTAGATAATGTCAATGCATAAGAAGAATGTATTTTCAGTAGAAAACCGTAATTTCCAAAAGAAGAGGTATACGAATCAGATACCCGGAATTATTAAGGATTCATTTCAGAACTCCGTCGACGATTTGTTGCTCTGCGATGGCTGCTGGCGGTGCTCTGCCTACCAACAATCCGTGATAAATTCAGATGAAGTCCAGCTGCTCGGCGATTTTGTATTAACTTCTTTTGAAACCTCTCGGTGGATTTTTTCTTTCATCTTCCGATGGCCTCTTAACCATTTCACAAATGTGTTGAATGCTGCGGCGGAGGTTTCGACGATTATCCAAAGGTCTTTGGATTGGAGATGCATCAACAAACTGGCTCTAAGATCTCAGAGTACTTAGCGATCAATATCATAGCCTTGATGAATGACGACTTACATGCCGCTGAATGCAACTGAAAAGCGCTTTTTCTTGTGGCGGTATCTCCTTCAATTTAAAGAGTTTTAATGCTGCATCATTCGTTACCAAAGTGCTCCTTAAACACTTTGATGCACTGTGTCTGTCAGAACCATCTGGTCTTGGCCATTGGCTTGGTATGTTTGGCATTAATTTTCTTCTCAAGACCGACCTCGCGAATAAACGTAATAATGTCCTTTATATTTCACACAGTATTGCGGATTTCTGGTATTGTGTTCAAATCATTTACTACTAGATTTATTTTGTGTGAAGAGCAATGAAAGAACAATGCTTTTTTATACTTTTTCCGCAATATTGCTTGGTCACCTCCTTCTTTGCCAGACATCGTAGAACAGCCATCGAAACCCAAGCCCACGCATTTCTCGGGTTCCAGTTCTTCGGTAGTGACAAAATCGTCTATGGCTTTCGCAATGGTTTTTGCGTCAAGCGGCTTTCAGTTCTACAAAGCAATAAATTCCTCTTTGACTCAAATTCAGCTTCTTTCGAAATAACGCCAATCCCTAATGGATAATTGTTACTTTCCAGAAATATCAGTGGTTTCATCTGCATCTGCTAGTAAGCTATACGCGCCAGCTTCCTTTACTTTATTAATGATGCTTTCCTTTAAAGTATTAACACATAGAGAAATGATCTCATCCTAATCTGAACTGATTGCTATTTGGCATTTTTCTTCCCCTTTTCAAAATGGTTTTTCTCATATATATATATAATATATATATATATATATATATTCACTATATACCCGTATACGGCAAAATAGAATTATTATCATATATATATTATTATATATATTATATATATCTATTAATGCCAAAGTAGCGAGGCCTAATTACGAAGTTTGAATCTATATATCGAAATTAACGATAACTCCCAATTTTACCTCAAACGTAAAAGAGTATAGCATAAATTACACAACTAACTTCTTTATGATTTATGATATATATTTACTTGTTCCCTTTAGTACGTAGAAAATGAAGCCATATGATGTAGGACTGTACTCTAAAATTCTCTGCATCGCAAGAAAGAATGGTGTTGCTTTTGAGAAGAAAGTAATCACTTCTAGGGGGCAGCCTTCCCCCTGCCGCCCTGACGACACCCATATACTTTAAATACTAGATATATATATACTATATATTTATATTATATATATAATATATATATATAATTTATGTATTAATGAAATTCATAATATATATAATTTATAATATATATATATATATTATTATATATATATATATATATATTATATATAAACATTAAACTTGTTTTTTAGTAAAATTCACCCATATTTTTGGATAATGAAATCAAAATTAAAATGAAAGAAAAAATTATTATTTTAAAATTTAACATGGAGGAGCAACAATAATTTTCTAATCCAAGTCTTTTAATAAATTTAAAATTAGAATATAACTGATTTAGGGAAAAATATAACACGTGAAGCAAGAAAACCGAAGAGTTACTTCTTTTGATTAATTTTTGGATTTGGAATTAAAACTTATTGAAGCTACTTCTGGGCGAGATTTGGTAGTTAGATGATTGATATAATAACGGAGCAGTCAAGTCAAATGAAGATTTTATTTACATGATTCAAGGTGCTGGGAACCATCTTTTTCCATCCTTTTCTTTTCCAATGTGCAGTTGCGGAAGGAATAAGGAATGACGTTTTGCATGATTTTAATTGGGACTATTATTAATTGGTTGATAGTGTTTTTAATAGTGTTTGTGATTATGATAGTGATAATAATAATATAATTATAATGATAATAATGATGATATTAATAATAATAGTACATATAATAATAAAATTAATATAAATAATAATAATAACTAATAATAAATATAATAATAATAATAATAATAATAATAACTAATAATAATAATATAATAATAATAATATAATAAATAATAATAATGGATAATAATAATAAATCGATAATAATAATAATAAATAATATAATAATAATTAATAACTAATCAATAATAATAATAATAATAATAATAGTTAACAATTTTTAAATCCATTTACTTAATGTTAATAAGTAATACTAATAATTGATATATCTATTATATAATGTATTATATGTATATATATGTATATGTGTATATATATATATGTATATCTCTGTATATGTAGTATATCATATGTATGTAATTTGTATATATGTAATGTATGTGTGTATATAAGATAACATGTCTGTTGTATGTATTATTGTGTATATATATATATAAATGTGTATATATATATATATGTATACTATATTAATATGTTAATATATATATGTATATATACTTATTATAATTATATATTTATATCATAATTATATATATTATATATATATATTATTATATATATATATTATATATATGTATATTATTGTACTGTATGTATATATGTATTATACTATATGTGATATATGTATATATGTGTATATTTTTTGATTTTTTTTATGTATTTTATATTTATTTATATAAAAGAGAACCTATAGCTCAGTGTTAGAGCACTCGCCTAAAAAATCGAGGGTCCAGGTTCGCAACTGGTCGGTGAGAATGTGGCTGTTCTCCCCTTGGGCCTTGCTCCGGTCCTGCCGGACGTTAAATGACGTACACTCCTCCTTGAATTTAGGGCTCTGCCCCGTGAGTGACGGTGTTTAATCTCTGTAAAAAAAAAAAAAAAAAAAAAAAAAAATTATATTATATAATATATATATATATATATATATATATTATATAAATAATTATATATCTATATATATATAACTATAATTATATATAAGTTACTCCTAAAACATATCACGTTTTTCTCTAACCAATTTAGAAAACAGTCGTATAAGAATAACACCTTTTATCGATTTACGCAAGAGTAAAATCAACGTTTATTATAATTTGTATTAAATATATTTTCTCATTGTTTTATCATTATAATGTATTACTAAATGATATAATATTTATTACTTTAGCATTTTTGAATCATATTTTATATAAAAAAAAATTGTTGTTTATATAGTATTTAAGTT
>JABUQX010040332.1:7500-17500 GCA_015478945.1 Trachelipus rathkii
ATTGATTGATTTAGACCTTGAGGTAAAATAATTTTAAATTACATTATAAATTTATTGAATCTTAACACTAATTACAGGCAATCGAGCTTTCGTGGACTTGCTATAAATTATGCAGTCCACAACACCTTCAAACGGAAATTAAAACTTTAAAAAACATTTTTCTAAAACTAAAATATCCCTAAAATATATCAGCAAATCCTTAACAAAAGCTAAAAATAAATTTCTACACATTACAACTACTAATTCTAATTTTACCAATATATTACCGATCCCAAACTTGCAAAGATCAGTCATACGTAGATTCATACCAAACAACATAAACACTGAAAAATCTAGTAACCTAGTACTTAAAACACACACTAAATCCCAACAAAAACACAACAAAACAACGATTCAGGCATTTATAAAATTAACTGTCATGACTGTACCCGTACCTACATAGGAGAAACTATTAATTTCAAAATCAGATTAAATTAACACAAAACAGATTTAAAGTTTGATAACCTATCTTCTTCGTTAGTTCAACATAGACAAAATAACAAACAAAATTAACATTATTTCTTCTAACTTCATCTTACCAGCTCATGATACCAATAATAGAAAGTTAATAATGAATGAGTCATATTATAATTTACTCTCCATCAGCGGGATTCGAACATTGGACACCGCGTTAACAATAAGTGGATGCTCTAACCACTAGGCCATCCACGTCCCCAAAAGAACGCTTCAAGCGTAGTTTTTCGCGCAGTTTCTCGTCCATAATTGGTGAGTACTCAAAGACCTGACCCCGATAAATGAATGAATTACACGGGAGTTACTCTCCATCAACCGGATTGAACATTGGACACCGCGTCAGCGTTAATAATAACCGGATGCTCTAACCACTAGGCCATCAGCGTCCCCAAAAAAGAACGCTTCAAGATTAGTAGAAATAAAAAACTCCAATAATTTCAATCTTCAGAGGGGTGAATTTCTCATAAACGGGATCACAAACTTTTACTTAATGAGATCGGGTCTCTCAAGAAAATGCTCAAGAAAGCTTAACTTCATTCGAGAAAGTTCCATCGATGAAAAGAGTCATAGTCCAACCTGGTTGCCAGCTTATAAATAAAAAGTAGTTAAATTCATTTCAAAATCTTTTATGTAATCTCTTAGTCCTGAAGAAGTGAGACGAGCAAGTCACGAAAGCTCGATTGCCCTGTAATTAGTGTTAAATTTCAATAAATTTATAATGTAATTAAAAATTATTTTACCTCAAGGGACTAAATCAATTAACCAACCAATATATATATATAAATATACTATATATATATATATATATATATATATATATATATATATATATATATATATATATATATATATATATATATATATATATATATATATATATATATATATATATATATATATATATATATATATATATATATATATATATATATATATATATATATATATATATATATGTATATATATATATATATATATATATATTTATATATATATATATATATATATATATATACTATATATATATATTAATTGGAGGAGCACCGGATTTTTGCGCACCGCACCGCTCCGCACCGCAACGCACCGCACCGCACCGCACCGCACCGCACCACCCGTCATCTTACCGCCCACCGCACCTCACCGCACCGCACCATCTCTTTTGCAACTTGCACCCGCATGCGCACCGCACCGAGAGCGAACCAAGCTCTCCGCACCGCACACCACACCGATATATATATATATATATATATATATATATATATATATATATATATATATATATATATATATATATATATATATATATATATATATATATATATATATATATATAAAAAATATATAAAAATATATAATATATAAAAATGTACATATAAATATATGTATAACATATATATATATATATATATATATATATATATATATATATATATATATATATATATATATATATATATATATATATATATATATATATATATATATATATGAAGGAAATAGCTCTGAAGCAATGCGATTACCCACCATGGCACTCCAGTGCCCAATGGTTCTCCCCTTTTGCGCTCATATCCACATTCTTCTTACATTGGAGTAAGTTCTCCCTTATCACACACCATAAAATACAATTACAGACAACACTTACCTCTTAAAAAGAAAATAAAAAATGGTATAAAATGGCAGCCACGCGATTAGTCTCGGAGAAGCCTATATGGGTGGCTTCCAAAAATAGCCCCTTATCCACCCTACCCTCGTCACCATTAAAGGCCATTGACGGCCTCCGGTGATGGAGTTGGTGCCGTCACGGAATTGCAGGCCTGTTTTGATGTACGGTCTCCTTTCTTCATAAATTTCTGCAATCTTCTAGGTTTTAACTCTAATTTTCATTTTGTTGAACATCACCTCTCCTCCTCTAAACCTCATCTCTTATTCTTAACCGAAACTTAGGTTTTTGAGCGTTCTGACTTCAAACTCTACTCTGTTGACTCCTACTATTTCTTCCCTCAATTTTCAGCCAAAGGCAGTTGTGCCAATGTGTGCAATGATGTTTGTTCCCGTGTCTTTGATTTGGAGTTTTCCTTATATTCTACCTAATGGCTCAAGCTAACCTGTCATAATAAATTAGAACACATTCTCTTTCTTCTTCACATTTCTCTGGAATCATCATTCTTGGTTTATTTCAACGTTCACCACCCACGGCCAATTGCTTTTCTCCAATTCTCAAGATAAAGTCGATGAACTTGCTACGACTTTTCTATTCAGAATTACCTCGAGCAGTTAGTGCAGCTCCCTACTCGTATCTCTGATCGTCTTTGAGATGAACCCAACATTCTAGACCTTTTCCTAATCTCTAATTCTTATCCTTATTCTGTTAAATTCTTTCCTCCTCTGGGTTCCTCCGATCACTCTCATATCTCTGTTTTCTGTTCTATCTCTTCAAATCTTCCGCAAGAAATACCCCCGCCTACGGCGAGAAAACGTTTATGGCACTTCGGTTCTGCTAACATGTCGTACTTCTTTGATTTCCCATGGAATGACTACAGTTTCCGTGGAAAGGGTCCCTCGGAGTGTGCAAAGAGCGAGCTAATTCTCTCTGGCATGGATGGAGGCGTGCACCCCATGATCTTTACCTTCAACTAAACCTAGATAACCTTGGTTTAACTCTGCTTGTTCTCGTGCTATTAGCCACAGGGACGCTGCCTTTAGAATTACGTCATCTTCAAATTCCAGAAACCCTTGCCACTTATATTTCATCCCAAAATCGTGCAAAATCTTTTCTCCATGACACTAAAAATTCTTTTCTCAGTAGAAAATGCAATAATCTTACTGGCTCCTCTTCCTCACGTCCTTCCTGATATTTTTCAAAAAATGTTAACTCTTAACTTTGCTTCTTCCTCTTGCCCTTTTTTAGTATTTACCGTCGGCATAACTGCCGTTTAACCTTCCACTGCCAAATCTTTCTATAGTTTTCGAATCTATCCTAGCAGGAAGATTTGAAAACATCTCAATTCTTCTAATCTTTTCTCTGCTCGCCAATGCGGCTTTCGTAAGAAGCGCTCTACTGGCGATCTTCTTTCTAGTCTTTCTTTTTCTGTCCACTTTCCTTCAAGGTATTTTGGTAGATGCCATGCAGCTCATCCTTTAAATCTATAAATAGTGGTGTTACTCATGGCTCTGTTTTATCCCTAACGCTTTCTACTTT
This sequence comes from Trachelipus rathkii, assembly GCA_015478945.1. NCBI lineage: Eukaryota > Metazoa > Arthropoda > Malacostraca > Isopoda > Trachelipodidae > Trachelipus > Trachelipus rathkii. The sequence continues at coordinate 11,213 of JABUQX010040332.1, forward strand.
TCATAAAGACCTCTTATTGTTTCATCCACAAATCCACTTCTACCGACAACCACCTTTATTACTCCCTCATTCCCGATAACGTCTTTTCAACATTAGCTCACCCTTGGATCAACTAGCATCTGATCTTTCTCGAATTTCTTGGGGCATTGAGAACAAGGTTGTTTTCAATTACTCAAAAGCTCAGTTCCTCCATCTTTCCACTCCACATAATCTTTCACACAGCTATAACATCTTCTTTGAAAACACATGACTCAAACCTTCGTCTGTTCTTAATATTTTTGGTGTTTATTTTTCTCGTGACCTTATCTCATATTTCTCTATGCTCTTTCTGACCTCAGACTTAACAGCTATGCTCAACCTTACATGTACTCCACTGGTAAAGTCTGGAACATACTCCCGTTATCTATTTTCCAAACTACCTTATAAACATTTTTGCATGCAGTATTAACACCGTACGATATCTTTAATTTTGTAAATCACAAGAAAAGCTAAAATTGTTGTAACTACAATTCCAGCAACTATTTTTTTCTTGAGAAAAGGTGTAAAGAATAATATATATATATATATATATATATATATATATATATATATATATATATATATATATATATATATATATATATATATATATATATCTATATATATATATATATATATATATATATATATATATATATATATATATATATATATATATATATATATATATATATATATATATATATATATATATATATATATATATATATATATACATATATATTTTTTTAAATATATATATATATATATATATATATATATATATATATATATATATATATATTCGCATTGACTCTCGCATTCACAAATATTAAAAATAAATTATTTGCATTCGCACTCGGAAACTCGGAATGCGATTAGAAAATGTTCTGACGGAACTTGTTAGAAAATTTAACAACTTTTGTGAGAAATTGATTAATGAGCTGACTAGTTGCGTCTCAAGGTAGTGACAGTAATTTGAGTCACAATCGAAATCTAGCAATATTAATACTGATAGGCTCGTAGTTGTGAGTATATTCGCTCGAAATCAACTGTTGAAGCAATTCCGCAATGGTATCCTTATCCAGTGTGGTTTGGGATTACTTCGATATTGTTTCCCATGACAACGCAAACCGTACACTTTGCAATCGTAATTATTCTCGGAAAGGAAGAATGACATCCAGGTTAAGAGCTATCTAGGCAAACAAAGGAAAACATGTAAGAGAGAGAGGAAAATGAGTAAAATAGTAAGGGATCCCAATTCCAGCTTTACTCTGAAACTAATATAAAATACTATGATGGGACGTTGATGAAATTTTGACAATGACGATTATAGTAAATTTTGACGATGACGATGATTAGTTGAAAAAGTATATTGAAATTTGTTTTCCTCTCTCTCTATATCTCTCTCTCTATATATATATATATATATATATATATATATATATATATATATATATATATATATATATATATATATATATATATATATATATATATATATATATATATATATATATATATATATATATATATATATATATATATATGATAAAAACTATATATATGATATATATATAAATGGGATTCGACCATACAAGTGTTAATAATAATAATAATAATAATAATAATAATAATAATAATAATAATAATACTAATTATAATAATAATAATAATAATAATAATAATAATAATAATAATAATAATAATAATAATAATAATAATAATAATAATAATAATAATAATAATAATAATAATATGTGTAATAATACTAATATTCATGACCTATTAATTAATAGTAAAATAATAAGAATAATAATAATAATAATAATAATAATAATAATAATAATAATAATGACAATAATAATAATAATAATAATAATAATAATAATAATAATAATAATAATAATAATAATATTTGGAAGACTATTATGAAATAATAATAATAATAATAATAATAATAATAATAATAATAATAATAATAATAATAATAATAATAATAATAATAATAATAATAATAATAATAAACAATAAAATTAATAATAAAAATAATAATAATAATAATAATAATAATAATAATAATAATGGCGTAATAATAATTTTTGTATATTGATTATATTTTTAATAATAACAATATTAATAATAATAATAGTAAGCAAGCTATATGGCGGGTGAGGATTGACTCGAGAACTCTCTCTCTCTCTCTCTCTCATGTTCAGAGGCGCTGGTTTCAATCCTCACGTAGTTATTCAGTTTTTATGAGCTGGGGGCAGAATTAAACTCGACTACGGAAGACACAGTGGTATAGCGCTGGTTTGGGATAGTCGGCCTTAAGTTCGATTTCCTGTAGTCCCCCTGTGTTACCCTCTAAAGGGATAAAGCACGTTAAAAGGAAGTTTTTATAATAATAATAACTATGTGTAATAATAATAATAATAATAATAATAATAATAATAATAATAATAATAATAATATTAATAATAATAATAATAATAATAATAATAATAATAATAATATAATAATAATAAAAATAATAATAATAATAATAATAATAATAATAATAATAATAATAATAATAATAATAATAATAATAATAATAATAATAATATAATAATAATAATAATAATAATAATAATAATAGTTAATCAATGAAAATGAAGGTATATATTAATGGAAATGAGGAGACATGTTTGGGGATCCATAGTTTCTTGGGTCCCAATGTTCTCTCTATATGCTCAAGCACTCTTAAGTCTTTAGTTTCAGTATTGTTACAGATGTCTCATTAGCCTCAAGTAGGGTCTTCAGCAGATGTGCAAGTTTAAAAAGTCAGGGATTTTCTGCCAGTGGTGTTGGTGCCTCATTTTCATTTGCTGACAAGTCTTTATATTTCAATCCAGTCTCGATCGTTATTACGCCTTCAGGTGGGCAAGATGTCAGGATGGGCCTCGGGGTGTCTGCTCTGCATTCAGCCAGCAGAGTCGGATTGATGGGATCGCAAGCGAATGGCGCAGCCAGCATGCGCTCAAGTATGGGATGTGATGGCGTCGGCGTGCGTGCCTTTACCCTCTGACCATTAGGCATTCCTGGCTGGGCCCTCTAGTGCAGTCTCTCTTCGACCTCCTATTTTCCTCTAGCTCAACCCTGGACGATTCTGCTTCTCCTCCTTCTCCTTCTCCTCTCAGGTATCCTATGCCTTTGCCTGTGATGACATTTGATCATGCATGGGTTCCTGAAATCTATAAACCTTAGAAAGGCGGGTGGGCCGTGCTATCCCCGCCCCTCGTTCAACTACACTCTCTATGTCTCAATACTAGCACTTTCCCTCAGTGTTGGAAGCTCCATAGCTCTCACCTCTCACTTGTATTCTATCTAAGATCTTTTCTCACCTCTCACCTCTCACTTCTCACCTCCTCTAGAATTCATTCCGATCGCCAGTACAGCTTTTGGCGCTCAGGTCTGGCGATATGCTTTTCTCTAACTGATTTGTGGGTTTTTCGCTCTGCCAGACAGGAAGACTTGCGTGGTAGCGCTTGACATATACAAGACATTTGACCAAGTATGGCACGCGTCACTGCTCTCCAAGCTCCCCTCCTTTGGGTTTCCTCCTTCTCTTTGCTTACTTATGTCTAGCTTTCTTTCAAATCGCTCAATGTCGGCTGTTGTTGATGGGGCGATTTCTTCTTCTTTTTCTGTCAATAGTGCTGTTCCTCAGGGTTCTGTCTTATCTCCTACTTTATTCCTATCGGTCAAAGTGCTGTTGTCACCTACCTCTAATTCTATCACTCATACCAGTGACTCAGAGCCCCTCATTCTTCAACTCATGTCAATTCTGCTCCCTCTTTACTTCTAGAATTGCCTCTCGCCTTAATCTTTACGATTCTATTCTCGCTGATCTGGATAGAATTTCCGGATGGGGTTGTCTCAACCTTGTGAAATTCTTTAAAAACCTAACTTCTACAAATCTTCTTCACTCCAAAACACCTTCTAACTTTCCTATCTCTTTCGACGGTTCTCTCATGTCTCCCTTGGCCTTAACATAAACAAAGAAATGTCTTGGAAACCTCACATCATCACAACGGTTGCTAGGGCGGCCTCAAAAAACTGGGAGTTCTGTTTAGACTGCGAGACTTTTTCCTCTTCTCAACTGCTCCAGCCTTACAAGGGTCTCATCCGCCGCATGTATGAGTACCTCATGTCTGGGGTGGCTCTGGTTTCCACAACTTTTGGACAGGGTCGAGTCTCAAAGGCCAAAAGGTTTATAAACTGTTCTGCACTTTCTGTTCACTTGACCCTCTATCTTTGCGACGCGATATTTGGTGCTACCTCTATACTATATAGCAACGCAACGGTAGGTGCGAGAGAGTATCACTCGCGTGCCACCACCCTTACAACGCCCTCGTAGCACAAGGGGTGCTGTTTCTGCGCACGAGTTTTGTGTTGACATTTAGGTAACTCAGGCTTTTTCGCTGTGGTGCTTCCTTCTCCCACCCCTATGTTCTGGAATTCTTCATCTTCTACTGTATTTCACTGCTGAATTTATCCTCACTTTAAAGCCTGTGTCTGTGCTCATATGGTAATTTGCGATAGAGGGTGAAATTTAGAGCGTACTACACCCCCCTCCTTGAATAGGTGGTGAAAACTGTAAAAAAAAATATCCTTGGGTTGGACAGATATGTAGCAAATGAACTGGATCTCTACTCCCCCCATCAAAACATCACATTCAGATTGTCAGTCTTTACTCTCTTCAACATTACCCTCAGATGGACCATGTGTCACAACCAAATTTTGACCTTTTAAAACTTAAATTTAACCATTAGACCTCATCAGAATTGCAAATCCTTCTATCCCCTTCTCATTCCTTTCCATCACAAACATATTTCACCACACCATACATTTTCACCGTTTCTTTCAAATTTGCCTTTCTAAATACATCCATCACCTCTCTCCTCTTCTCCTCAACATTTATTCCTCTGACATTCCATGTACCCATACGATTCATACATTTTCGCCGAAAGATAGAAGGCCGCTTACGGCGATCACGACCTTCTTCGAGGCATGCATTAGCATTCCTGGCTGGCAAAGAAAAAAATGGCCCAGTGGGCAGCAACCTAACTACCACCGTCCCTTAGTCGCTTTCTACGACACGCAGGACATACGATGTGGGCAATTTTTTCTCCCCACACATAGGGATATAAGGAATAGGGATGTCTGTAAGATGTTGTCTAGACTCTAGAAGAGGGGTGTGGATATAAGTATGTGTATATGTTCGATATGTGGAAAAAATGTATTGTCTCTAAGTTGTTGTCTGGAGGATGAGTGTGGATATGAACGCAAAACAGAAAGGCAAACCATTAGGCACTGGAATGTCATACATACCATAAGCAAAATGGATATATATATATATATATATATATATAATATGTATATAATAATATGTAATAATACTATATAGATTTCTATAGATTTTTTTAAAATATGGTGAAAAATAATAATATATATATAATAATAATATATATATGTATATAATAATATATATATATATAATAATAATATAATATATATATACATGTATGTGTAATGTATACGGATTTCAGCATATAAGAAGACTTAATAAGAATAATATAATAATAACAATAATATAATATAATAATAATAATATATAATAATAATAATATAATAATATATTTATGTATATATATATAATATATATAATAATAATCTATATAATTATGAATATATATAATAATAATATATAATAATATAATAATAATAATAATAATAATATAATAATAATAATAATAAATATATGTATGTATGTATATAATAATAATAATAATAATAATAATATATAATAATATGTAATATTAATAATAATATAATATATAGTATATAATAATACGTATGTATATATATATATATATATATATATATATATATATATATATATATATATATATATATATATATATATATATATATATATATATATATATATATTTTGTTTTAATATTATCCAAAATTCTTAATATTTGCTCAATTAATCGGCAAAATAATCGGCAAAAATTGACGATGACGATGACGATTGAGAAAAAATATGCCGATTTTGCCGATGACGATGACGATTAATCGTCCCATCACTATAAAATACAAATCTATGGGACAATGAAACGAAAAGTCATAAAGGATGGATATAGTAAATTTACAGAAATTATAGTAATGGATGATCTGTTTCGTCATGTTGAAATTCTTGATTTTGTACGGCTAGCGAAA